>VDFB02061032.1:0-20224 GCA_007258455.2 Sequoia sempervirens
AATTTGGGGGGGGGGGATTGTATTGGGGAAAAGGAGGAATTTATTTTTAGAAATAGTAAAAGTTGCATGTATTGTAGCCTATGAGGATTTGATCCTTTGGAATGTAATTTCTCTGTAATGAGAACATATTTCCAATAAATAAATAATAATTCTATTATTGCCTCTATTGTGTTCTTTTCTGAGTCTTGGGTTGTGGCTCTCATCACACAAGTTCACATCATGATATCAATAATGAAAAATGATATAGTTATACAAAACTAAAGAAAGATGGATTGTGAACAATTCTTGTTTGATGAAAAATTTGTGAAAATTTAATAATTTAAGATGTAAGCCTTGAATTTGATGGTCTAGGAAAGGTTTAAGAAAAATGAGAGAGGTTGAATCCAATGTGGTTCTAAAGGAACAAAACTATGCCCAAAGTGCTTTGAAGGAGTTGGATGTTAAAATTCATAAAATCACCCCAAAACAAGGCAAGCAATTGGCCTGAGATGGTGGATGTTTATAATTAACTAGATAGGAAATGGATTCTACTATAGTATTCTTATGATAAGGTATTTGATACAATAAAAAGATAACTAATTTATGTAAACCTAATCCTTATAATACATCAAATATGATAAAATCCCTATAGTTAGATGCAAAAAAGAGATTTATAGCATAAGAATGAAGAAAATGTGAAACTACAGAGAATATCGGACATAATAAATCTATTTTTAACTAAAAATGAAAATATGAATACAAAAGAACCTAGTGCTAGACACATAAGCTCTTTGTCTAAGATGCCAATATGTAGCAACGAACATCCTCGCGTTCCATTGTCATCCTTCATTAGTCACTCTAGAACTTTTTAGAATGATTGAATTGAGTACCAAAGTAATCCCAACCTCCACACACATAGATAGGAAAATTTTGTGGGACTATTTAGGGGTTTTCCTTAGCCAAACCCCCATTTTGGTCTTTCAACCTCCATAGACAACCAAACAGGAAAATGATAGATAAAGCTTTTAAGTCCTAGTTGCATTATTGATTAAAAGAAAATAACAAGATAGAGTGCTTGATAATTGTGTTAACCCTAGTCTACGAGGAGAATCACCATTGCATGTGAACAAAAAAATTAAAATAACAAATAAATTTATCCCTATATCAAATAAGCTATGTTTTAATGAAGAGAAATAATGAAGATTACAATGAGAATGTTACCAGTAGCCAAGTTCATTCTCAAATAATGTGATAGATGTAGAAATAAATACCTTCTTTGAGAAATCCTTAGTGTTGTAGGATAAAAATCAAGCAATAAAAAGAATGCTTTGAGAAATGGCTATAATGGCTACAAGTATTTCGGGAGGGTTTCCCCAATAGAAGAGAGTAGAGATCACCGCGTTCCAAATTTTTCTAAAGATCCATGAAAATGGTAAGGAGGAGAGTTTTATTTTCTCATATGAGAGGGAATAAGCATTTCTTTCCCATTTGAGCATTATAACATGTGTTGTAAATGAGCCATGCAAAAAGTACACTTAAATTTTGAAAATTCATTGGATGCCATCACATTGCACAAATGTTTGGGCATCACACTCTTGTCAAAGATAGTTCTATTAAAATTAGGAATACATGATGGTAACATCATGTGTTATTCAAATACCATATAAAGTCTTTCATATAGAAATAGAAATATTTATCATTAAGCACAAAGTAAGGCGAGTTCAAAACATAAATGTGGAATTGTACAAGTATGCAATTTTTGACACTAAATTTTTTCCCCACTTTAGCAAGTTGATTACACTAAGAAATGAGCTATGATTAAGTATATAATAATATTCAAGAAATATGAAAATAAGGATGCCCCAAAAAGGATACTATAGAGGATGCAAAAACTCACCAAGAAGACTGGTCATGATGCCCCCATATTCAAGTTTGGTAGAATTCCACAATGCTCAAATTTAAAGTATTGTAGGGTTTTAAATTAGAACAAAAATTCACGTGTCCTACAAAATCAAAATATATAAATTTTTAAAAATGGAGGAAACTAATATAGAGAGAAGAATGTTTTTGAATAAGAAAAATTTAGTAGAATATTTAGAGAAGGGTGAATTTTCACCTCTTAATGTTTTTTATGAATCAAGTAGGGGTTATAATAAGAAGGTTAGTTCACCCTATAGAGGAATTATTGTGTATTTTTAGAAATTTTTATTATATATGTAATAAAATTAAAATTTTAATACTTATTTTTGTTCAACAACCAGAATATTGGAGGGGGTAGATTAGTATTCCTAGCCATTTCGAGCATTGAGCATCTAATCACTTGAGCATATTTATCTGTGAGATGAAACATCCAAACATCATGCCAGCACACATGAACAACTTCAAGATTTTGTGGAAAACCAAAATCTGAGCCCTGCTTTATTCAACACTTTGCCTCACTCTTCATTCGCACAATTTTGATTTTCAACTTAACATTTGAAACTTAGCTTTTCACTACTTTGATCAAACTCCCATCACCTCATCACATACTACATATACCATACATAAAAAATATATAAAAAAATCCAACATATATATCCTCATCAATATAACATCAAATAGGTCGACCTAATTAGATGTAATAATCAAAATACAACTTGTTGGCTCCAAAACTTATCATCCACACAATGTGCCACAATTCAAAACTTAGAACACCTTAAGATAGGTTGGCATGGACCTATAATAGATCCCACATAAGACAACACTTATTCATCCTTCGCATAACATCAAATGTGTTAGGTTGGCTCCGCATAAGACCTAAATTCAAAAACCTTCAACTATGTATCAACATCTTGATATGTGCTCCTCAAAACTTGTTGCCATTTGGAATCCATGCTCAAATGACATCTAGAAACTTATCCTCAAAACCACAAGGCCAAAAACTCATCTGCAAAGAAGTGCAGATTCTCCCACTCAAACGTACTATACAAAAAGATAACTATGAACTGTTAGGCCAAAGTTTGTTACTCATATCTCTCAAAAATCTTGACCAAAAATGATGACATCTTAGAATTAGATACATTTAATGTCCATCAAAATAATGTTAGAAGAACAAAGAAAAATCTTCATTTGTGGAGTGGTGTACACCCAAAAAATGATGCACTATAACACTGAACTTGCAAAATTGACACTTAGTCAAATTTCTATGCAACTGATCTCTTCAGGCCAAATCAACTTGCACAAAATGTCTTCCTTAACATCACACAAACTTGTTAGGATTAATCAAAATGATCTGCAACAATGTTGACATCAATGGCAACATTGCATTACATCATTATGAACCTTTCATGCCCACTTTTCCAATCAACATCATCAATGACAAACTTCTAGCAATCTCCCCAAACTTCCAATAATCTCCCCCTTTTTCATTGATGGTGACATGCCAAAAATCTCCAAATATACTCTCCCCCTTTGACATCAAGGGCAAAGGGCACCTATACAAACTATTTTGACTCTTACCAAAACTCCTCTTGAATGATGTATTCATATATACAGTTGGAAAATAATGAATTGACTCCCCTTGAGTCATGTATCAAAACAAAAACCAAAAAGGTACTAAATTTTTTCTTTATATTGTCTGCATATTTACAAAGAACTTGAACTAAATATTTATCAAATTCCAAAATCAACTAAATATTTTTAATTTTATTTTTTAAATTTCTCCTATATAATATATAAATTTTTTAAATTAAATTAATTATATTATTACTTACCATTTTCATTAAATTAATTTTATATAAACAAGGATTCAATGCTGCAAAGTTCCTATCAAATGCTAGAAGGACAATTTTGTTCTTTGATTTGTAAACAAATTGAGAACAAAACTGGTTCAATCAAACTAGGGTCAAACATGGAACCATTGACCATTTTCTAAATTACTATCTATTATTTTTCTATATTTGCTACCAATTCCCTACTACCGTGTTTATTTACTCTATTGTAGGAAATGACCCAACATCTTGACACATTACTAGGATTGTTGAAACAATTAATTCCAAAAAAAGACTTGCATTTCAAATATGTGTGTGGTCTTTAACAAGAAGAAAAAAGTACAAGTTTTCATTTCATGTATATGGTCTTTAACAAGAAGAACAAAATACTTTCATTTCGTGTATATGGTCTTTAAGAAGAACATTTGAAGCATTGATTGTGGTGACAACCATTGCTTATAGCAAATGCAAAACTATATTATGACAAATGCTTTCTCTAGTATAGCAAATGCTATGATCTTCATTAGAATTGTATGTGAAGCACATAGTTAAAATCCATAACTACACCCTACTCTCTTATGACCATTTCATACTTTAGAGTGCAATGTGAAGAATAATATCTAGCTCAAACTATTTTTAAATTTTAGAATTACTTGCAAAATCTTCAAAATTTATTTTAGTGATTTAAAAGAGCATGCAATTTATTATTCTATACACACTTCTTTCTTATTATTTATATTAGCTAGTAGGTCGAGGAAGTGATTCCACTAGAAAAAGAATAATTATAAATATTTACACCTTCATAGTTTGTATATTCAAATTAAATAAATACATAAATAAAACACAAATTAATCTAGATAAATAAATTAAGATTCATCATATATAAAACTAAACACATTATTTGCATCCAAATAAATAATAATTAAAATACCTTAAATGTATTAAAGCAAATCTTTTATTTAATTGAAAGATTAATTTTGTTTCAACTAGATTGATTTTAGAATTTAGGATTTAATCCATCTCTTGTACAAAATTCAACTCACCCTTGATTTGTTTTTTATTAGTATTTTATATTTTAAGCTCTCAATTACTAAATTTATTATTTCAAAAAATCTTTAAAATATTTATTAAAAATTTTGAAAATAAATTTAATGATATTTTACATATTAAAATTTTAAAATATAATTAAATAATAATAAAAATCAATATCACTTCTTTTATTATTATATTTTTATGTTTCAAACTAACATATATATAAATAGATTGAACAATAATTTTTTCAAAACCAGCTAATTCTTATAAATAAAGTATTAAAAAAATTAAGGTAATATTGTCTCTCATCACCAAAGTCATTTAATAATAGATGTTATCTTATTACATGTATTATATATAGGTATATATTATAAATATATGTAGTAATTTAAATTCAATATATATTCCCTTTAATTTAATATATTAATATAATATATAATCAAATAATATGACCCAAAAATAATTTTAATAATATAATATATTAAAAATATATACTAGGTGTATTCACATATTTATATGTTATATAGAAGATATATTTTAATTTGTTATTATTTATTTTAACATATTAAAGATATCTTTTTAAAATTACAAATGATAAGTTACTAGAATGAAGAGAATATCTTTGTTTGGTGCTAAAGGAAAGACAGAGTGTTTAGTAAGTGGACTTGGCTGAGAGGAGGGGAAAACCTTTGAAGGCTCAATCTTTCAATAATCAATTTGTGCCATAATGAACCACATACAACCTTGTTTTCACAATTAAGTTTAGCCTTTTTTTTTTATTATGGACTTTGTGGGGGAAAAACTGCCTTGGAAAATGCAATAAAAAAGTTTATGCTCACGATTTCAAAAAATCCATCCTTATCACTTTAATTTTTTAGCCAATGAGATTGAAGAAAGATAATTTTGAAATTTTGAAAAGTTAAAAATCTTAATAATGTATCAAAAGAAGATAATGAATTTTAATTCACTGAAATAAAACATTTAATCACTAGTTAAAAATTACCCCTAAATTTCATGACAAAAACTAAAAAATTATTAAATAATAACAAATAATATTTTTTTATAAATTAAAATAATAATAAAAATAAATTCCAAGATTTTATAACCTATCTTTTGTTAAGAATTCAATGTACATATAATTTTTAGTAACATTAAGTCCTAATTATGATGATAACCCCAACCCAATTTCTAATTCTAACTCTAATTTCTAAAGGTATGAGCTGCTAGGTTGGGCTAGGTCATGTTAGCTAGGGAAAAAGAATTAAACCTTAGTTGTTCCCTTACAAATTACATTCCTACAAAATTAAGTTAATACCATTTTTATTTTTATTTTATTTTATTTGAAAGAGAAACAAAATGTTTATATATATTTTTAATTTTTTAGATTAATTAATTATCATGTAAATAATATGTTAAAAAATTATTATATTGTAATTATTATTTTAATGATTTATAAATTATTAATAAAATTTTAATTTCATAGATAAAATATATAACACTATAACAAAATTTAAAGTGAATTTATCACAATTTAATAAATTTAAATATTTTTATAAGTATATTTTATTTTTAATTTATCAATTATTTCATCAATTTATATTGTTGAATAGTTTTTAAAAATAATAATAAATATAGTGTTTATGTGAAAATGATTTAGGCTTTGATTTTCTTATAATTATATTTTTTACAAATTTAAATTAATTTTAATATATATATTTACTTTATAATCTAACTATAAGATCTATTGATATAAAACTAAGTGATCAATTATTTCTCTTATAAATGAATTTGGTCATTATGATTTTCGTTTAATAGTTTTACAACTTATCATTATTAATTATGAGTTTTACAAAAGTGAAAATGATAAAAGATTATATAGAACTCAACATAAAAAAGACACAACTTATCTAAAGTGAGTTCTAGTAGAAGAGGAAGATTATGTATGCATTTAGACTAGCTTTGATCCCATTCAATTTCATAACTTCTTAAATTTCATGCAACTTTGACAGAATGAATTCTCTTTGTCACAACCTCAAAATTAAAAGAAAAAAGTCTATACTAAGGACCCACATTTTCATCATCTACCCCATTCATTTTCATAACTTCTTAAATTTCATGCAACTTTGACAGAATAAATTCTCCTCGTCACAACCTCGAAATTAAAAGAAAAAAGTCCATACTAAGGACCCACATTTTCATCATCTACAAATTGCCATTGGTAGATCCTGAGGTACCCACATGCATTTATATATTCTTAGCCCAAAGACAAACGAGTGTGCTCTGCCTGTTCATCTTTATCAGCTTAACAGATAGACTTTGTGATCTACAACCAAATCCCCAATTACCCACATGACTGCAAGTGAATTTAGGCATAGGGAAAATCAATCCCTACTGTGATTTCATGATTCAGTGGTGTTACCATTGCTGGAGACCAGCTCACTTCTGGTAAACAAGACCAAATGGATTGGTTAGAAAAGAGGTTTGATAAGCTAAACCTGCCTTTAAAAAAGGCTTTCCAAGAATGTAACCCTCCTTCCTACTTTGAACTGTCCCAAAATTATCTCTTAAGAAGCAAGGAGGGAGGAGTTGGCGAGCACTGAGCATGGAGAAGCAAAAGAAGGACAAGAATAATCAGATTGTTAAGCTTAGGCAGTTGATAAAGAAGTGGCGCTCATCATCAAACAGTCCATGTGGGTACTTGTGTGTATACAGGACAAACTCTTCTTTTTCCCCTCCTCCAGATGTACCTAGAGGTTATCTGGCTGTTCATGTGGGCAGAGAAGAAAGGAAGCGCTTTATAATCCCCACCACCTATTTGAGCATCCCAGAATTTACAGCTCTGCTTGACAAGGCCAAGGAGGAGTTTGGATACAACCACATTGGCTTGCTCACCATACCCTGTGAGATCACTGTGTTTGAGCAACTTCTGCATCATCTGGAGGGAAAGTAATTTATAGCTTTCCCCATTTCTCAAATCCCATCTATTTTCAATTTTTTGTCTAAATGTAAATACCATAAGGAATTGAGCGTACTTGTACTATACTAATATGCTTTATAAGTCTGCTGTAAAATTCAAATTCAGATTGTGGGGGATTCATGGTTTGTGGGCTTACCTGTATAAGCCAGGTCAATACCCAGATTAGTCAAGTCCAGCCTTCCAGATATCAATACCTCGTTGGTATGTTATGAATCTATTTTGCTGTGCTACTATATTCCCATAATGTTCTGTGAAGACCAGAACAAACAGAGATGATGTTAGACATCAATCCTACTTTTGTAGCAGATTGTTTGTTTTTTTCTTAAGGTGGGACTTTTCGGGTATCAATGGCTACCCAGTCTCATCATTTTTCAACCAATATTAATGTGTGAAGATATTTTTGTTACAGTTTAATTGCAAACTTGTCATCTTGGCATGATTATATTGTTTTTCAATTAGTGTTTATAGAGATCAGAGAACTGGGATTTTTATTGTTTTTCCTAATATTGAAATTTTCCAGTACCGAAGTGGGATGTTGTTTAATGCTTTAATCCCCCTAGCCCATGTATTCGCTTCTGTACCAGCAGCTGCAAGGCTCTAATAGAATCTAGGGTTATGGGAGAGCTATAATAAAATAAATTAATGGTACATAAAATTAGGCCTCTAACATTATAATGGCAGTATCAGTAACAGTAAAGGTGATTTTATTGAAAAATGTTTAAATGAGTTTGTACAGTATGAAATTTCAATTTGAAATAATTTGCTTTGATGGAGGATTTTATATCATTCATAAGATTGTTTTGTTAGTCGATACATAAGTATGAGGTTTAATCTGAAATCTATTGGACTGATAGTTAAGAAATGAGAGATGTCTATTCTGCCAAAGTCATCCAAGACATGATCCAGCCTCATTCTTGAAGATGTTAGGATCTTGCATTTAACAAAACTTGATCCTTAATAAACTCATTAAAAAACCATTCAACTTTAATAACACCAAAAATCTATTTACAAATAATTTAATTTTTTTAATCACTCTTAAATCCAATCTTCAGAATTTTTTCTATTGCTTGATGAAATTTGAAAACATTGGCTTCCAGTCTTTCTACTTTTATGATGGGCAATCAAATGTTTAAGCAAGCAGATTGAGATAATAAACTACAAAAGATAGTCTGCCCTTATGATTAATAATCACATTTACAGACTTATTTTACAACTCCAAAGGGATTATATAATAAACTACAAAAGATAGTCTGCCCTTATGATTAATAATCACTTTTACAGACTTATTTTACAACTCCAAAGGGATTATAGACGGATGCCTGTCAATGGATTGGTTTCACTTTGATGTGATTCACATTTTGCATTCTTTCTTCATTTGGTAAAGGTGATAAACCCTCTTACGCCATATAACCAGGGCAAGTGCTTTTAACATATCTGAGATTTTAATTACGGGTAGGTAGCATACTCCAGTGATAGGTGTAGATTTTTTATCAATTGAATTCTATTATGTGTTTTGGAATGTATGTTGGAGATAGTAGGGATCCTATGTAATAACCCTCACATTTGCTAGTTGGACTCAGTAGTGTTATGTTTTTGTTTTGATGCTCAGATACTATGATGATACTGTTATTTTTGATATGGTTGGTTAGATGCTAGTTGATGCTGTTATTTCATTTTGGACATGATTACCTTATATGACATGGTTGATTATATCAGTTGATTTTATGAAGTATGATATGATGCAGTGTTTTAATTTAATATGCTATGAGATGATTGTTAGTTAGAAATGTAATTCATTGATTATGCTTTAATTGTTAGAATAGGTGTGACGAAGGACAATATAGCATCACTCGTTCGCGAGTGCCCTGTTATGTTGCAATTCCTTCTCACAATGCAGTAACTTGATTTAATGCTTTGATATATATATGTATATATGCACATGTACACAACTTCGTTTGTATGCAGGATTGCAGGTATAAGTCTCGATTCCACCTGCTTCGGCAGGACAGGGCGAGCACCAAATAACCCAACGGATAAATGTTGATACAGAGGTGACGATGAAGTCCTCCCGTCCCATGATGTCAGGTTGTCTCATTTGTTGGTATAGTCGATGTTGTGTTATTGTCGTTATTGTCTGTTGTGTTATGGGTTTTGTCTTAGTTTATTTTATGAGGGCATTTACAGTTATGACTAGTCTTTATGTTTGAATTAAATTATTTATGTTAAATGTTGGATTAAATAATATTTAATTATTTGAATATTTTAATTATTTTGAAAATCATATATTGCAATTAAATAATAATTAAATAATAAATCTCCTTAAATTATTTTAATTAATTAAATTTGGTGGTGGATAATTATGTGAATAATTTATTTAAATTAAATATATAATGTGTGGTGCAAGAAAAGTTACAAAACAGGAATTAAAGTAATTAAAACAAATAAAAGAATGAAAAGACAGTGTGAGCCAATAGGGTTTGAGTGTTGAAAAGAAAGCTTGTTTTAAAGATTGATTTTTTCTTTTATCTGGATTTTTGGGGAGAGCTTTGGGGAGAGGAAGAATATATTTTATTTAATTATGAATTCTTGAGAGTTCTCACACACACACAGAAGAACAGAAAGTTGAAGTGCTCAAGTGAAGGTGGATTTCGTTCTGGACTAGGATTGGAATCGGATTCGAAAGCATCAGAGTCAAGCAGACATCTTCAAATTTGCATTGGACTCCAGGTTCCTCTCGTTGTTCTCTTCTCATACCCTTCTGTTTGTTCTGAAAAGAAGAAATAAATGTTATTAAAAATAATTTTTGTGATTGTAGAAAACTTCTGTTGAATTGATAACAAGAGCAGATTATTAGACTAGAAAAACAAAGAAAATTCATAGCAACTATACTGTCCGAATTTTTGTCAAATCAAGAACCCTGATCTTCTGAAAACATACAATCTATCAAAATAGGATTTTAGAACAAGATGATTTAGTTATTGAAGAAAATAAAATTTTGGGGTTTTCTCAGTATTTTAATACACAATGGATCTGTGCTTTTGATTTGTAATTGCTCTATTTTCATAACATTTAAGAAAATCCGTTTCTTTATTCTGTCTCTGGTTGTTTTTATATTTATGAAAATAATATATATATATAAATTATATATATATATATAATATTTATTATATCCTACTGGTTGCTGTGCCTGTGATTGAAAGAATTAATCCTCTATAATTTTTAAATGATTATATTTTAGATATATGTATATATATATATATATACAAATTTTTCGTATATATATATATATACATATATATATACATATTTACAAATTGATAGATTCTTATGCAAGGTTATTCTTTTAAATCTAATTTTTATTTTATATTGGCCGTATTGGCCGTTCGAATTCCGGGTCTGTACCAGACGGACGGAATTCGTGTTTGTTTATATAAACTGATTTTTTTTCCTTTTGAAAAAAATTATTATCAAAAAAAAATATATGTAAAAGTTTTTATTTATTTAAATCGTTGTAAAGAAAAGGGGTTGGGGGGGACGGCTGGGCCGTACCCCGCCCCTGTCGCTGTGGCCGGGCTGTGTACAGCAGTCCTTACGGACTGCTGTGTACAGCGGCCTTTAAGGCCGCTGTGTACAGCAGCCGTAAGGCTGCGTACCGCCTGCGGTAGTGATAAGGCCGCGGGCAGTCAGGCTACGACCTTGTTTAATGGCGTTCGGGGGTTTTAAATTTTTAGTTTGTTTTTTTTTATTATTATTATTATTTATTATTTTATATATATATATATATATATATATATATATATATTTCAATAAGTTTTTTTTTTAATACTATTAGAAAATAATTATAATGCATTATAATAAAATGAAATAAAGATAAATAAACTTATATTTAGTTCCCAATATTATTTTATTGTAATTATAATCTTTTTATTTAATATTATGTATATTAAATGAAACTAAGATTATTTAAAATTTAAATGTTAATTTATTACATTATGCGGATGTAATTTCATCTTGGATTTTAAGTTTTTCATCTTGTTCATATTTAGGAAATTCTACCTTTAGAATTCAAATGGAAATAGTTTAATGAATGTGCTGAATTAATTAAATTTTTAGACAAAGTTGGTTTTTGATTGTAACTATGGATTTTATTGAGACTATCACTTTTGTTACTTACTTAGGATTGGGATCGAACGTAAATGTGCAATTTGGCTAAATGCGATGTGAGTTTCCTTGTATGTTATAGGTTGTTTTATTGCATTTGTTGTCGATGTGGGAACCTTATCGTAGTTTAACCTTGTTCCAGAGGCTTGTGTTTTAAAGTGTAGTTACCTTGCTTATGCTTTTGAGCGCTATTGGGTTATGTTAGGAAGGGTTGGACGGGTTTGCAAGTTTGTTGCCTATGTGCAGTTGCGAGATGTTTAAATGCCTCGTGTATTGGATTTTGGTTTTATGATTCATATGTGTTAGTCCAACCCTTGCCTGTTTTGAGTTATGTTAGGGGTCATAGGAGGGAGAGTGGCTCTTCGTGGGCGCCGGCGCCTCGGATGAGGAAGGGCCAGGATAACCCTCGAAGAGTAGTAAACAAGTGATAACCTAAACAATAGATTTAGGGGGATGGGTAGTTTAATCACACAAGATAATAAAACTTTGGTTCCTCGGCTATGCATTAGGGCTACCTTAGACTGATGATAGACTGGGAAGGCCGTGGTCGGCATAGTCATAGTTTCGTCCTCATGAGAGACTATTGGCTCCGCATCAGCTACCCTATGGTGCCGGCGCCTCAGTTAGGAGGAAGGGCCAGGATATCCATAGATGGGTGTCGGCGCCTCAGTTGGAGGAAGGGCCAGGAAATCCCATGAGAGCTATGCGATGACACTCTCCACTTGACACCCTTGTGCTTTGTTATTGTTGCCTCTGGATGTTATCTCTTTGTGATGTATCTTTGATTTCTTGTGAATTTGATTTGTGACTGTTTAGTGATATTACTTCATGTTATTGTGATGAGTTCTTGGTTTAACTGGTTATGTGATTTGAGTACGTCGTTGGTTGTGCATTGCATGCTTGAGTTGTACTTGTTTTATATTGTATTGTGATTGAGTCGGTTGACATCCATGGTCGGGTTCACTTCCTCGTCACCTCTGAGCACGGGGGGTGAGTTACTTCGTAATTCACATGGTTGGGTGGAACGTGCTCCGCACCTGTTGGGTTCCCCATCAGCGTCTTGTCATCTCAGCTTTCCGCAGTGCAGATGTTCCAGTGATCAGTTGTACTTCATGTTCATTATTTTGTATCAATCCCCATGTTGGGAAATTCAATGTAATTCTTGTATCAAAGAAGATTGTAATGTAATATTATTTCAATGATGTAATAGTTAGGTTTGAATTGGAACATGTTAAAAGATTTATCATGGATGTAATTATGCGATGTTGTCATACTCGCATCATGGCTATCAGTTGTATCTTTGTATATGGTTTTTATAAATTAAATGGTTAAGTTGTTTTCGTTATCTTTATTTTGTTTTGTGATTGCAATGTAACCTCGCGTGCCCCAGAGAACCAAGTGTGTTTATGTTATGTGTTAGGCATGTGTTTATGGTTTAATGTTGTACATGTTACTTTTATTATTTAAAAAAAAAAAATTGTTCGCATTATGTGTGTGTTCTCTGGGGTTTGCACGACGGGCGTTACAACTTGGTATCAGAGCCAAGGTTGCAAACGCTAGGGTCTTTGGGTAGTGTAGTCCATTAGGTTACCGTTTGTGCAACTCTTGTGCTCATGTCATACTTTATCTTGTGGCGCAGAACTATGCCTCGAGGTAGAGGATGTGGTCGTGGAAGAGGCCGTGGTGCCGGGCGTGGAGCAAACCGGCGAAGTCCCTCAGTTCCTAGTTCCCATGGCTCTGAGCATGAGGAACAGCAGAGCCTTCATAGTGTTCCATCAGGTAACCAGAATCCAGTACCGCCAGGTCTAGACGGTCAGTTACAGCATATACTTGGAGAGATTCTTAACTGATTGGGACCCAGGCCAGATGAGGTACACCAGGTGGAGAGGGAGAGAGAGAGATCTCCGAGGCGCAGGGATACAGATGTGGTTCCGGATGCAGTCGTAGCAGGCCATATGAGGGATTTGATGAGGGCACACCCTCCTACTTTTGATGGTTCTGGAGGAGGGCTTGAGGCTGAGACCTGGTTAATTGACTTAGACCGTTGCTTCGCCATGCACCCCTACGGTAGCAATACCAAGGCTCGGTGCGCAGTGATGCACTTGCGAGGCTTTGCGTCTACTTGGTGGCGCCTTGAGGAACAAAAACTACATCTTGATCTCAGTATGGTTACTTGGGAGTTATTCTTAGACAGGTTCAGAGCTCGTTTCCTCTCAGACCACTGGAGGCAACGCAGGGCTGACGAGTTTCACGACCTCAAGCAGTTGTCTATGTCAGTGGAGCAGTATGAGAGGCGCTTCTATGAGTTGAAGCAGTATGCAGGGATTAGCCACGATGAGGGCATGTTAGTGCAGCATTTTGTTCGGGGCTTAAATGCCTGCATCAGTGGTGGTGTACGAGTCTTCGAGCTGAAGATGATGGAGATGGCAGTGGAGAAGGATCGCTTAGTGGAGGAGAATTTGGCCATGGCTTTGGGTGGTCACATCGGAGTACAGATTGGTAGCACGCCCACACCTGGTTATGTTGCTCATGGAGGGCAGTCACAGGGAGCAGGATCTTCCAGGAACAGGTACCCACCCTCGAAAGGGGGTTATCAGCAGCAGCAGCCTCAGCAGCAGCAGTCAAAACAGAAATACAATCAATCTCAACAGGGTGGCAATTCTCAGTTTCGCAGGGATCGGAGCAGGAACCGGGTTCGACAGGAACGTTTTGTACAGCCTGCACCTAGCTTCCAGTCAGCACCGACTCGTGGGAGTTTTCAGCAGTCAAATGCTCCATCAGGGGGCAGAGGTTTTGGTAGAGGCACTGGGTGTTTCTCTTGTGGACAGCCGGGGCATATTGCTGGGATGTGTCCTCAGAAGAACACCTCCGGATTTAATCAGAGGCCAGCAGCATCAGAGCCGACAGTAGGTGATGCAGGGAGATCTCATCGTGTGTTTGCTTCAGTGGATAATCGTCAGGCAGTCCATCAGAACACAGTGGTTGAGGCATCAGGTGTGTTGAATAATTCTAGCATTTCTATACTTTTTGATTCGGGTGCTTCTGATTCCTTTATATCACCTTTAGTTGTTGAGCGATGTGGTTTGGTGGCAATTAGTCAAGGCGTAAAATGGCATGTTGAACTAGCATCTGGGTCCAGGGTTGTGGTAGAGGAACTTGTGCAGGATTGTAATTTGGGTATAGGTGAAATGTCAACCAAGGTGGACCTCAGAATTCTGCCACTCGGTTCTTATGATATTGTCTTAGGCATGGATTGGTTGAGTGCACATCGTGCTATGATTGACTGTCGTCGAAAGGCAGTAAGGTGCACTGATGACTCTGGTAAGGAGGTGGAGATCTTGGGTATTCAGAGGCCCATTTCATTACGTATGATCTCTGCCATGCAGCTCAAAAGGCACTTCCGACAGGGTTGTCAGCTATTTGCAGTATCTGTGAGTGACTTGGAATCTGAGGATAGTCAGGGGTTGTCATTGGATGATTACCCCCTTCTTAAGGGTTTTTCTGATGTGTTTCCAGAGGAGATTCCTGGTATGCCGCCTAAGCGAGATGTGGATTTCCGGATTGATCTGGTACCGGGAGCCGAGCCCATATCTCGAGCTCCATATCGGATGACAACACAAGAACTACAGGAACTCCGTCTTCAGTTGGAAGAATTGTTGGCCAAGGGCTTTATCCGCCCAAGTGTGTCTCCTTGGGGAGCACCTGTGATATTTGTGAAAAAGAAGGATGGTTCTCTTCGCTTGTGTATTGACTACAGACAGTTGAATAAGGTAACAATGAAGAACCGATATCCATTGCCCAGGATTGACGATCTCTTCGATCAGATAAAAGGGGCAAAGGTGTTCTCTAAAATTGATCTCAAATCAGGATACCACTAGTTGAGGATTGCAGATGCAGATATTCACAAAACAGCATTTCAAACTCGATACGGACATTACGAGTTCACTGTGATGCCGTTCGGGTTAACGAATGCACCTTCAGTCTTTATGAGTCTAATGAATGGAGTCTTCCATACATACTTGGATAAATTCGTTCTAGTGTTTCTCGATGACATCCTGATCTATTCTAGGTCGATGGAGGAACATGAAGAACATCTAAAGCAGGTATTGCAGTGTTTAAGGGATAATCAGTTGTTTGCTAATCTCAAAAAGTGTGACTTTTATAAGACTGAAGTTCAGTATTTGGGCCATGTGATTTCCGGTGAGGGAATTTCAGTTGATCCTGCAAAGATTCAGGCTATTGTGGATTGGCCCGCACCCACCAATGTCTCAGAGATTCGCAGCTTCATGGGACTTGCAGGATATTATAGGCGGTTTGTTTAGGGATTTTCTAGGTTGGCTCATCCTATCACCTCTTTGCAGAGGAAGGGAAAGAAATTTCTTTGGTCCGAGCAATGTCAGTTAGCTTTCCAGACTCTGAAGGATAAGTTGACTAGTGCTCCTATCTTAGCAGTGCCTGATCCGGCAGGCGATTTTGTTGTTTGTTCAGATGCTTCTTTGGAAGGTTTAGGGGCTGTGTTGATGCAGGAAGGTCGAGTGATTGCTTACGAGTCACGGAAACTGAAGGACCATGAACTTAATTACCCCACTCATGATTTGGAGTTAGCCGCAGTTGTGCATGCCTTGGTGAGGTGGAGACACTTTCTCCTTGGGCATCGGTTTGAGTTGCATACAGACCACCGTAGTCTACAGTACATCTTCACACAGCCGAACTTGAATGCAAGACAAAGAAGGTGGATGGAATTTTTGTGTGAGTACGACTTTAAGGTGAAATATATTCAGGGTAAGGAGAACGTTGTAGCAGATGCATTGAGCAGACGCAGACATGAGTTATCCGCTTTGACTCTTGAGGTTGATTTGAAGAGTCAGATTGTTGCAGCTCTTTCTTCTGATGATTGGTATCAGGCAGTAAAGGCAGAGATTGAGACGGGTAGAGCTTTGGAAGGTAAATTTGTGGGGTATTCTTTGGATTCGGATGGTGTTTTGCACTATGTAGGCCGTATGTATGTACCTCCGACAGAGGGTCTTCGTACCCTTATCCTGACAGAAGCTCATAGAGCTCCTTATTCAGCACACCCAGGAGTTAAGAAGATGTACGCTGATCTTCGTGCACTATATTTTTGGGCAGGATTGAAGCGTGACATTGCTGATTTTGTGGCTAGGTGTCTCGAGTGTCAGAGAGTGAAGGTCGAGCATCATCATCCGGCAGGTTTGTTGCAGCTGCATCTTGTTCCAGAGTGGAAGTGGGACATCATTTCTATGGATTTTATAGTCGGGTTGCCCATGTCTTCTAGGTGACACGACGCTATCATGGTCACTGTTGACAGGTTGACCAAGGTAGCCCATTTCTCTCCTATTCGATCTTCATATACTGCTTCAGTGGTGGCTAGGGTGTTCATGGAAGACATTGTTAGACTACATGGGATACCGCGCAGGATTATTTCTGACAGAGATCCGGTATTCACTTCTGCATTATGGACATCCCTTCAGCGGTCCTTAGGGACTAAGTTGAATTTTAGTTCTGCCTACCATCCTGAGACAGATGGCCAGACTGAGAGAGTTAATCAGGTGCTTGAGGATATGCTTCGTATGTATGTCATGGACCAGCAGTCTCATTGGGAAGACTACCTACATTTGGTTGAGTTTGCGTACAATAATGGCTATCACAGTTCGATTGGCATGGCTCCATTTCAGGCTTTGTATGGTCGTCCTTTTCGTACCCCTTTGAGTTGGGATCGATTAGAGGACAGGGTTCTTCTTGGACCTGAGATGCTTCGTGACATGGAGCAACAGGTAGCTCGCATCCGAGAGCATCTAGTAGCAGCTCAAGATAGGCAGAAGAAATTTGCTGATGCACACAGGGTTGATCGACAATTTGCTATAGGAGATAGGGTGTTCCTCAGAGTTCGTCCTCGGAAGAGCCCTATTCGTTATGGAAAGGGTTCTAAGCTTGCACCCCGTTTCGTGGGTCCGTTTGAGGTGTTGGAGCGTATTGGTCCTGTTGCCTATCGCCTAGCTTTGCCACCTAGTCTGTCGCGGATTCATGATGTCTTTCATGTATCTGTTCTTAGGCCTTACTTTCCGGATGTTACTCATGTTCTTGATTGGAATGCTCTACAGGTCGAGGACGGGCAACTAGCTCTAGAGCCCGTGGCCGTGGTGCAGCACAGGAGGCTCGTACTCAGAGGCAGGGATATTGAGCAGGTGAGGGTCCAGTGGGATCCTAATGATGAGGCTTCAGCGACTTGGGAGGATGCTTCCTGTATGCGAGAATCCTATCCGTACTTGTTTTCTGGCTTACAGGAGTAAGCCGAATCTAAGGGGGGGAGGATGTAATAACCCTCCTGGTTGCTAGTTGGACTCAGTGGTGTTATGTTTTTGTTTTGATGCTCAGATACTATGATGATACTGTTATTGTTTGATGTGGTTAGTCAGATACTATGATGATACTGTTATTTTTGATATGGTTGGTTAGATGCTAGTTGATGCTGTTATTTCATTTTGGACATGATTACCTTATATGATATGGTTGATTATATCTGTTAATTTTATGAATTGTGATATGATGCAATGATTTAAATTAATATGTTAGGAGGTGATTGTTAGTTGGAAATGTAATTCTTTGATTATGCTATAATTGTTAGAATAGGTGTGACGAAGGACAATATAGCATCACTCGTTCGCGAGTGCCCTGTTATGTTGCAATTCCTTCTCACAATGTAGTAACTGGATTTAATGTTTTGATATATATATGTTTATATGCACATGTAGACAACTTCGTTTGTATGCAGGATTGCAGGTATAAGTCTCGATTCCACCTGCTTCGGCAGGACAGGGCGAGCACCAAATAACCCAACGGATAAATGTTGATACAGAGGTGACAATGAAGTCCTCCCGTCCCATGATGTCAGGTTGTCTCATCTGTTGGTATAGTCGATGTCGTGTAATTGTCGTCTTTGCCTGCTGTGTTTGTGTCTTGCCTTATTTTAGGTGGGCATTGATAATTATGATTTATCTTAACGTTTGAAATTGATTATTTATGTTGAATGTTGGATTAAATAATATTTAATTATTTAAATATTTTAATTATTTTGAAAATCATATATTGCAATTAAATAATAATTAAATAATAAATCTGCTTAAATTATTTTAATTAATTAAATTTGGTGGTGGATAATTATGTGAATATTTATTTAAATTAAATATATAATGTGTGGTGCAAGAAAAGTTGAAAAATGGGAATTAAAGTAATAAAAACAAATAAAAGAATTAAAAAGACAGTGTGAGCCAATAGGGTTTGAGGGTTGAAAAGAAAGCTTGTTTTAAAGATTGATTTTTCTTTTTATCTGGGATTTTTGGGAGAGCTTTGGAGAGATGAGGAATATATTTTATTTAATTATGAATTCTTGAGGGTTCTCACACACACACAGAAGAACAGAAAGTTGAAGTGCTCAAGTGAAGGTGGATTTCATTCTGGACTAGGATTGGAATCGGATTCGAAAGCATCAGAGTCAAGCAGACATCTTCAAATTTGCATTGGACTCCAGGTTCCTCTCGTTGTTCTCTTCTCATACCCTTCTGTTTGTTCTGAAAAGAAGAAATAAATGTTATTAAAAATAATTTTTGTGATTGTAGAAAACTTCTGTTGAATTGATAACAAGAGCAGATTATTAGACTAGAAAAACAAAGAAAATTCATAGCAACTATACTGTCCGAATTTTTGTCAAATCAAGAACCCTGATCTTCTGAAACATACAATCTATCAAAATAGGATTTTAGAACAAGATGATTTAGTTATTGAAGAAAATAAAATTTTGGTGTTTTCTCAGTATTTTAATACACAATGGATCTGTGCTTTTGCTTTGTAATTGCTCTATTTTCATAACATTTAAGAAAATCCGTTTCTTTATTCTGTCTCTGGTTGTTTTTATATTTATGAAAATAATATATATATATATATATATATATTATATATATATATAATATTTATTATATCCTACTGGTTGCTGTGCCTGTGATTGAAAGAATTAATCCTCTATAATTTTTAAATGATTATATTTTAGATATATGTATATATATATATATACAAATTTTCGTATATATATATACATATATATATACATATTTACAAATTGATAGATTCTTATGCAAGGTTATTCTTTTAAATCTAATTTTTATTTTATATTGGCCGTATTGGCCGTTCGAATTCCGGGTCTGTACCAGACGGACGGAATTCGTGTTTGTTTATATAAACTGATTTTTTTTCCTTTTAAAAAAAATTATTATCAAAAAAATATATGTAAAAGTTTTTATTTATTTAAATCGTT
>VDFB02061034.1:0-17288 GCA_007258455.2 Sequoia sempervirens
ATCATTTCGAAGAGCTTGTCACCATGATTCCTACAACATTCATTTCACGTCAAATGGAGTATATATGCGAAAGTTATGACTAGTCAAACTTGGTCAAAATGCTAAAATGGCAAGTGGGTGACATGGCGCAACTGACCCATCAAAGACTAACATGTGGAAAGAGTAGATGACGTGGCATAAATATGGATTAAACCATAATTATTAAAGGAAAAATAAAATGTATGGTCTAAAAAATTAAACTAAGGAGGATTTAGTGGGATTTGATCCATTAACCCATGCCTTAAAATCCTCTTGCCTTACCATTCTTCATGATAAAAGGAAAACCCCTCAGTATATATAAATATTTAAATAAGATTTAATTCCCCTAAATATAATGTCAAACTTAGAATAATATTTACAATATATCCTTTATGAACTTTTAAAAGGCAACCCAAATGCCTTAAAATAAGGGTTTCCAAAATATTAAAAGTTTATGGATTTAATCAAGATCTTTTTAAAAAGGGACATTTAAAGATTGTTAAAAGGATTTTAATGATTACCTTGTAAATCCCAAAACTATAAGGGCCAATTTAACTTGGGAAGAGTTTTTTTTTTATAAAAGGGATAAATGGGTTTTATAGGGACCCGAAACCACAAAGTAATAGTACAAACAGAGACCAAAAGGAGAGGTCCAAACAAGAAGCAAAGGCTACCAAAGAGATAAAAACCAATAAAAGCTGGCAGCCACAAAAAGCCACAAAAAAACCATCAGAAAGCCAGCGCATAGAGAAACCAGGGCCCACCTACAGCTAATCCATCATCTTCAGGAGCTCGTCAACAACTGCTTCCAGGTCCACCATGTCCTGGCCCCCCTCCATGAAAATATAAGTCATATTTGAGGTAGACGGGGCTTTTCTTTTCATTTTTGATCTAGTGCGCCTAGAGATCCCCACATCATCATCCTGGTCTTTCTCCTTATCTAAGTCGATAATCAACACTCTATTCTGGGTTTTCTCCACACTTTCAGTCATAGCTTTGATGATTAAAGAATTATGTTTGGCTATTCTACAATTCTGTTCATTTTTCATGGTTCCTTTAATTTTGTCAAGATCATAAACAATAGTCCTATCCTTTTGCATGCTTTCCTTCACAAAGGTATTCTTCTCCACTTCGAGCTGACTTAGCCCATCAACTTTGGCTTCAATTTCCCCCAACTTACTATGAAGAGACATATTTTTGGTCTTCAGCTCACTGACTTCATTAAATAACCATTTGGCATAATTAAATTGCTCCTCAGAGCATCTCTTGGCAGTTCTAACAAAGTCATAAGGGGGGTCACAATCAGAATTGACATTGTAATTCACTGACTCTGCACCTCTGGGAGGGCTACAAATCTCCTTTTGAACATTCTGAGGGGAGTGGGGACCCTCAAGACTGACCTCGGCCGCTTTAGCAGAAACAGTAGGTGAGTCTTTAGGATAGGAAACTAACTTTTTAGCCGGAGAACTAGAGCCCACCAAAATAACATTAGGGTTAGTGCAGTCGGGAGCGGGAACAGAGCAAGTGCCAGAAGTCTGGGGGAGTGGCCAGAGGCAAGAGGGGAGGGCAAGGGAAGTGAGGAGAGCTTAACACGGCCAAAAGTCCCAAAAATACTAGGCTCAATATCGTCCTCAACAGAAACCAAAGGGGCTAAAGGGTTTGAGGGGGTAGGAAAATTTTGAAAATGCTCATAAATGAGCCTTAAAAGACCCATGTGAAGAATCAGGTATCTTTTAGGGATGCTTCTATGGTCTGTAAAGCTATTTCTTAGGGAACAGAGTAAAAAGAAAGGGATGGAAACATGCACCTTATGTCGGAAGTGATTGGGCAACACGAAGTGGTATCCATAAACCCTAGTGAAGCGACCGTCAAGAGTGATGTACTCCATAATAACCCTTAGCACTTTTCTCCATAAAGCTTTTATGGTGTCCGCTTCATAGTAACTGTTCGACATTTTAACAAGTTTTGCTTCTCCATATCGATCATAGGGAACCTTATCACAGCTTCATCAGAGAATTTCCTGTCTCTAAAAAATTTATGCTCTTCAATTGGGATACCAATAACCTCTGCAATCAGGGCCTCATCAATCTGAACTTTCCTCCCGAAGAGGAAAACCTCCCCATTGTTCCAATTTTTCTCAAAGAAATCAGTTATCTCATCCTAAGGGCCGCAGAGTTTCTCGATGAATGGAAGTAAGCCACCACTTCTTATTTTGCTCCATGCTTTAGTGTTCTTGGTGTGTGACTCGAAACTGGTGGGTTTGACTCACTTTCGTTCCCCACCCATTTTAGCAAACTCGATGCAGATACTATTGCAAATAGAGACCCTATTCCAGATAGTTCCTTTGCTTTGCAGGACCCACAAAGCATGCCAAGGTAAATAATAACTCTGACGAATACTCTCAGCCCCATGTAGTCTACTCATTTTGTAAGTCATGACTCGTACCTTCATCATTATTACAAGAGGCTGCCACTTTTCCATTCACCACATCAAGCACCATTAAAGCTTGAACATTAGAATGGAGATCAATCCTTTTGTGCCACTTGAGGATTTTATCACTCTTAACTCCCTCGTTAGCAAAAAAATCCACAACTATATTCACCTCGCGATAAGATTGAGTGATTCTAATTATGTCAAACTTACTAAGTAATAACTTAGCATCTTCAATCCAATTTTTAATCAACCATGCGGGTTGGGACCTACCACAAAGGCTATCTATTATATTTTTTGAATCACCTTCAAGCCATAATTTTTTGCATTTAATTTCCAATGCCAGGTTGATTATGTAATAAGCACCCACTGCTTCCACCACGTGATTAGTTTGGACCCCCAAAGGGGTGGCAATAGCTCCCATAAAGTTACCTGCTGAGTCCCTTAGGACTCCACTGCACCTAGCCTTACCTGGATTTCCTTTGGCTGCCCCATCAAAGTTGGCTTTGGCCCAACCCTCCTTAGGAAAACTCTAGCAAACTCCCTTCCTGGACTTTTTGGCCGGATAAGGAGCATAATTGGAAATATCCCATTTAATTCTCCATTCCCTAGCCATCTGATTGTCATAAGGAGAGCAAACCATAGCCTCAAACTTGTCTACCCTAAAGGGGACAATAGAGAAGTTCTCTTTAATCATCCTAAGAATTCTTTCAAACACCACTTCCTCCGATGACTCCTTATCCCTGAAGATCTTGTGGTTTCTCTCTTTCCAAATTCCCCACACCACATGGGGGAATGAGAAAGCCCAAAGTTTTTTAATAAAGGGGTTGAGAGAAGGGGCTTTCCATTGAACAAAAAATTCTTCAGCCGACTCCGGGGGGACCCAAGAAAAATGCTAGCATTTCATAAGCTTATCCCAAACCAGAGAGGAGAAGGGAAGAGTTTGTTAATGCTCTTAAAAATAAATTTTATCCCCTAGGCCATATGCAATAGTTAATGATGGACTGGAAAACCTTTACTCAAGAGAAAATGACAATCTATCCAAGAGTACACCCATGAATTCAGGAAAAGGGCTATTGCATTGAATGTCCCATTATGCACCCAAGACACTTTACTTGAGTACATAGGTGGTATTCACTCTTATCTAAGATTCTATTTTGGTTTTGAATCCTAGTAATTTGGATGAATTAAGTGTCCAAGCCACTCACCTAGAGTCAAGGGGTAAGGGTACTTTCATTGATAAGTCAGATAAGAAGCCATCTAAGCTTGAAGATAAATATGAAGATAAAGGAAAGGGTAAGAAGACAACTACCATTAAGAAGAAGGATGATAAACTATCATGCTCTAATTATGACAATAAAGGTCATAATGAATATCACTGCTGGTAGTTGCATCCATAATTGAAGCCGAAAAGGACTCATAAATAGAAAGGTAAGGAGTATACAAATGTTGTTATGGATCTTGGTTCAGAATCTAAAGATGAAACTAAGATAACTACAATGGGATTGAAAGGTAAGGCTTATGTTACCAATTTTTTTTGTTGCTAGTTGTCCTTCTACTTCCCAATTCTATGATTTTCTTGAAGATAAGAAAAGAAATGATCTTTTTCACATATGGGTTATTGCTAAGCACACTAAAATTGATACTCTCATAGATAGTGGATCTCAAATTAACTTAATCTTAGAAAATGTTGTAAGGAATTTGGGGTTGAAAACTACACCACATCATAAACCTTATCCACTAGGCAGGGTTTGCAAAAATAATGAATTGCAAATAACAAGGCAATGTGTTTTAAGGTTCACAATCACAAGTAAGTATGTTGATGAGGTGCAATTTGATGTGATTCCACTATATGTCTGTGGGATAGTCCTGGGTAGCCCATATTTATATGTTTAGAAGGCTATTTTCTACAAGGAATTGAATCATTATCACTTGTTTAAAGATTGTATCAGGTATATTACACATTCTCATAGGATCAAGACTGGTAAATCTTTTGCAAACACACAACAATTAAAAAGGGTGATTAATGTAAGTAAAGATTTATCTCTTACATTTGTTAATTCATGTGGTTTAGGACATGAATTTGAGGTAAGCAAGGTTAATCAGATGTTGCAGGATACGCCAACAGTACAACATGAGGAAACAATAAATGAAAGCATTGATGCTCCAAGTCCACAACTTGTGGTTAGGAATTTGGAGATTCCCTTGGGTAAAAATGTTCCTGTTGTGAAAGATAGACATGTTGATTCATACTCTTTCATTTATGCATTTTTATTCAACTTGATATTAGTCAGTGTTTATTGGTTAATGGCTATAACAGTTGATGTAGATGCTTATGGAAGTGATAGAATGATGTATGTGTTCAATAGAGTTATTGCTATCCTAATTGTGGTGTTGAGCCAGATATGTAGATGGGCAGGTGATACAAAAAAATTGGGGTGCCATTCCCTCACTTAAATTCTAAATAAATGTAAGTTTTGGAGTTCCAAAAGCTCTTTAGTGGGGATGACTGATCCAGGTGGATACTTGTCATCAAAAATTGAAGTGTCTCAATTGCTCTAAAATTCTATACCATGTCAAAGAGCTCTGAAATATGAGTCCAACGCAACTTGAATGGGTGAAAAAGGATCTCATACGCTTAAGTTATGCTTGATCAAAGTTGTGGTCAAACTAGGTATAGAGGCCAGACAGAATGACAAAAAAAATCATTATCTCAAAAATGGTTAAAAGAATCATCATGTCAAAGAGCTCATCACCACAATTCTGATGATGTTCATTTTGTGTCAAACGGAGTCTGTATGCGACAGTTATGACCAATCAAAGCTGTGGTCAAACTTGGTCAAAATACTGACATGGCATGTGGGTGACATGGCACAGCTGACCTATCAAAGACTAACACGTTCAAAGATTAGATGACGTGGCATAAATATGGATTAAACCATAATTATTAAAGGAAAAATAAAAAGTATGATTTAAAAAATTAAAGTAAGGAGGATTTAGTGGGATTTGATCCCTTAACCCATGCCTTAAAATCCTCTTTCCTTACCATTCTTCATTATAAAAGAAAAACCCCTTACTATATATAAATCTTTAAATAAGATTTAATTCCCCTAAATATAATGTCAACCTTAGAATAATATTTACAATATATCCTTTATGAACTTTTAAAAGGCAACCCGAATGCCTTAAAATAAGGGTTTCCAAAATATTAAAAGTTTAAGGATTTAATCAAGATCTTTTTAAAAAAGGACATTTTAAGATTGTTAAAAGGATTTTTACAATTACCTTGTAAATCCTAAAACTATAAGGGCCTACAATTAAAAGGGGCTAGGGTTTTTATGATTTTAAAGGTAGATTATTTTTATAAATAAGGAAGATTTTCAAAATTACATATGTAATTATGGGGGAGTTTTGGAGATAGGGTAGTTTTTCAAATCATATGGTTAGTAACCATATTGAGCAATTTTTTTTTGTATAAAAAGGGGGGAATTTAGGACTTGGGATAACCAAGTAGTGACTTAGAAGTGGTGCTTTTTGTGAGAGAGTTTCTTGTAGAGTTTTGTTAAACTCTATGCTTTGGAGGAATGTTATTCTACTGCACTTGAAAGAGTAGAACATTCTAACTCTTGTGAACCAAGAGACTCGATGGTGTATTTTGACGATGCCTTGTAATCTATTTGGAGTATAATCAACAATCAATCACTCTTTGGAGAGGGACCTGGAGACATAGCCATATTGGTGATCTTCATTATCAACTTATGTTTCGTCTTCTATTTCCTCTCTCTCTTCTATTATTTTCATCACTTTACTTTGGTTGTTTAATCATTGAATGTTTGTTTAAGTATTTTAATTACAAAATTATGTTTTAAATACCTTTAGTTCAATCGTTGTAAAATTTATTAGTCACGTGCAATAGTCCTAGATCTTAACATCACATCAGAAATGGTTTGAAACGACACAAAATTCTACAAGAAGTATTCTTCTTTGGTCATTCATAATCCCCTTCAATTACATATGTT
Source organism: Sequoia sempervirens (assembly GCA_007258455.2). Taxonomy (NCBI): domain Eukaryota; kingdom Viridiplantae; phylum Streptophyta; class Pinopsida; order Cupressales; family Cupressaceae; genus Sequoia; species Sequoia sempervirens. The sequence continues at coordinate 6,468 of VDFB02061034.1, forward strand.
CAAGAAAGCATTTCTGAAAATAATTTTTTTTGCAGCCATATGGGCCGACGAAAAAAATTAAAAATCTCATATGAGACTAAAATATGACAACAAAAATCAAATAGAAAATGGTTTTACTCAATCTCTCTTCTTCCACTCAATTCTAGCTCCTTTAACCTGCATTCATCATTAGAAATCACTACTACAAACAAACCATGAAATCATCAACCTTCTTGTTTATGTAGCACACCTCCAAACCTACAACATAAAATTCTTCTTAGTTTCTTTCAACCTTCTTTCTACCAAATTTCTCAAGCTCCCTTCACATAAACTTCACTAGCTCACTATCTCCTGAAACGTAGAGCTCACTAGCTCCCTAAACTATGGTCTTCTATGAAAATAGAAATTTACAAAAATGGATTCTTCAAATACTCTCTTCAATTGAACAACATCCCACCATCTCAACTACAAAAACTCTCAAATCCATCTCTTCAAATGACAAGGCATCATAATATAGAAGTTTTAAAATGAGAAAACCACTATGATTTTCCAAAACCACAATAAAAAAGCCTCCTTGGAAAACCCACACCCCATTTTGGGAAATAATCATAAAAATAATAAAATTACTCAATGCTCACATGGCCTTCACATGGGAATCTAAACCATGGCCAATCAAATTTGGTCAATTCTTGCATCGACATTGATCTACAAAGGCCCTGATGGCTCCAAATATGGACATGCAACAACATGCATAGCTTGTGACACAAACATGCAATTACATGCAAGACATACAATTTAACATGCAAGAAAATGCACCCCAAGTGGTCCCCACCAACAATGAGACATCCAAATGGAGTATTTTCCAATTATGCCTTAAAAGCATTTACCTTAACATATTTCCCCCAAAAACTACATTTGCATATCACCACAAGGGAAAATCACATTATTGCAAATTAAAATATTTATTTTCCACACACCTTAGCCCTTATTGAAAACAACAAATATAAATTAGCAATATTTTTGGTGATGCAAGTTTTTTTAGTACATCTAGATGCTCCTGTATCAGACAACTAGGGTAGGAAATTTTTTGTGAATATGGATTCACAAAATGGAGTTGAGTGTTAGTACCACCCTTTTAGATTGCAAGCAATCCTCAAAAAACTCCACCACTGAATTTAGTACCTGTAAAATTGAGTCTTTTTTCTCCTTTTCCAATACATTGTTTGAACAAGCAACCTCCTCCTCTGGCAACTCTACACTCCATTCTTCTCTTCTCTCGTGGACTTATATCCACTATATACCATCCTCCTCCTCCTAATACCATACATTCTTCTCTATACTCTTGTAAGATTCAACCCACCATAAACTGACCACCTCCACCAGGTTCTTCCTGCACCATCATCTACAACCTCTACACAAAAATATGCAACATTCATATACCCATTTGCAACTACAACTCTATCTTAGATAATAATGCAATCTCTTCTTTAAAGGGTAAATAATCAGCATGTTTTAATTCAATTTAATCATTATTACCTTCTTTTTTGCCCCAACATCATGTTCTTCATCCTCAAAACCATCCATGTATGACTCTTCACAAGGTTGTTCAAATTTCTCCCATGTATTCATGTCCTCCAAAGGACCATCGTCTAATGTATCTCCTTCTTTGTTGTCTACATTGAAGATAACGCTAGCAAAATCTTGGATTTTATCTTCCAGATTTGCATCTTCTCATCATCTTCCTCCAATATTTGCCTCGTAAATATCCTATCCAGCATCCTCATCTCTTCTTTCAACAAGAGATCATCCTCACGATCTCCAACAATCAACTTTTCAAATCTAGGACCATCCATAATTTTTTATTGCAAACTTTCTTCATCCACCTCACACAATTCACTCCATCCACATGTTATCATTGCAACTTGTGCCACATTATCTTCTCCATTTGTGTGGACTTCCCCCATATATTCTTCCTTACAGTCAACCCCTAATAAAGGGCTGCAATACTCTTTCTTTTTTATCTTCTCTTCATTGTCCTCTTTCATGAGAACATTCTTCTTCCTATGTCTGTAGTCCCACACTCTCACTTCCTCTTTAATATTCCTTTCAATACATTTACTTCAAATGGAGCTTTTCAAGTTCTTCATGATACTTCCTAATATTTTTTCCAAAACAAAATTCTTATTGGCCTCCTCATGACCTATCCCATCCTCTCTTGTATAGACTACCTCATGTTTGGTGATCTTTCTACACACAAACCACACACACACCACCACAATTTCTGGTGCAAACTGCCTCACATCGACACTTCTAAATACACATTGAGGAACTCACACTTTGATGCCACTAATGAAGTAAGAAACCAACTCTCATTCACATACTCACAAAAATATTAAAACTCAACTTAGAAATGGTTTGAAACAACACAAAAATCTGTAAGAATTATTCTTCTTTGTTAATTCAAAATCTCCTTCAATTACATAACAAGAAATAATTTCTAATAATACATTGTTTCACAGCCATATGGGCTGATGAAAAAAAAAATCGATATGAGACTAAAATGTGACAACAAAAATCAAATACAAAATTATTTCAATCAATCTCTCTTCTGTCACTTGATTGTAGCTCCTTCAACCTACATTCATCATTGAAAATCACTTATGCAAACAAACTGTGAAATCATAAATCTTCTTATTATTGTAGCACACCTTCAAAATTGCAACATAAAATTCTTCTTAGTATCTTTCAACCTTCCTTTTACCAAAGTTTTCAAGCTTCCTTCACACAATCTTCACTAGCTCACTATCTCCCAAAATGTGGAGCTCACTAGCTCTCTAAAATATGGTCTTCTATGAAAATAGAAATATGCAACAATGGAGTCTTCAAATACTCTCTTCAATCCAACAACATCTCACCATCTCACCTACAAAAACTCCCAAATTCATCTCCCCAAATGACAAGGCATTATAATATAGAATTTTTAAAATGAGAAAACCACTATGATTTTCCAAAACCATAAGAAAATAAATCTCCTTGCAAAACCCACACCCTTTTTGGAGAAATAGTCATAAAAATAATAAAATTACTCAATGCTCACATGGCCTTCACATGGGTACCTAAACCATGCCCAATAAAATTTGGTCAATTCTTTCATCTTCATTGATCTCCAACGGCCCTGACAACTCCAAATAGGAACATGCAACAACATGCAAAGCTTGTGGTACAAACATGCAAGTAAATTCACCCCAAGTGGTCCCCACCAAGAATGAGACATCCAAAAGGAGTATTTTCCCAATTATGCCTTAGAAACATTTACCTCTTGACATATTTCCTCACCAAATTTCATTTGCATATCACCATAAGGGAAAATCACATTATTGCAAATTAAAATATTTATTTTCCACAAACCTTAGCACATTATAAAATACCACAAGAAAGAGAATCACAAGTGAAACAAGATATACATGGAGAAACCCTTTCGAGAAAAAGCACCACACCCAAAGAGATCCAATGTTTCTATTAATCTTCAAAAAAGTACATTAATATGACATTCATCTCTAAAATTTGGCAGGACTTCATGACTCTGACAACCTACAAAAAAACTCATGAAATGACCATCTCAATGCTCCAATATAAAGAATTTTAGGGGAGTGAATAGCACATATGGTAGATCTCGAAACAACAATTAAAAACACCTAGAAAAACCCACACCCTCTAGTGGAAAACCCAAAAACATGGTGAAAATTATTAGAAGATCACATGGCCTTCACATGGGTGCCTAATCCATAGCCAATCAAAGTTGGTTGATACTGAGAGCTCTATAACTCTTCGATGACTTAAAAGGCTCAAACGCAAAACATGTAGGGCTTGAACGTGTTGAGAAAATGTGTCTCAACCTTACAATTATTGTTGATACATAAGGTATTGTTTAGCTGACAATGATGGGGGGGTATGGGGGGGATCCCCCCCATGAGGGGTCTAGGGAAATCATCCCCTAGGCTGGGGTTTAGGGGTAGTGCACCCTGGTGGGGGCTTGGAGGTAGTGCCCCTGAAAGGAAAATTTTATTTATATTTAATTATTGTAAATATGGATCATTCATCATTATGTCTCATATCTAACAACCAATATTTTATTAGCTTGAATTTCCCTAGAAGGAAGCCCTACTTTATGAGAGCATTGTATTATGGTTCTATATTGTGATGTATTATGAGAGTCTGATAGCAACTGTGTTGCCTCTAGATCTTTGAGTGGTTATACTCCTATGAGAAGTTTTCTCTACAAGTATATGTAATATTTGTGATTGTTGAATAATATATTGGGCAGTTTTTGGAGTGTGGGTTTTTTCTCCCGAAAGGGTTTTCCCCATGTAAATAATTGTGTTGTGGTATGCATGATATTTGCATTTATTTTTGTTTAAGTTTCTATAACTGTTAAAGATTTGTAAATTTTTTGCATTATTCTCCTCTCAAGATTAGTGTAGGAAGTTTTTTTGCTACCTTAGCTTCCTTACAAGTGGTATTAGAGCTTGATCACCTTTGGTTTCAATTGTTGGTTGTTGGGTTTTTTGAACTAGTCCATATTTGAATGGGAGCTTGTGCAAAATACACATTGTGATCTTATTGCAAGATTTTTCAGATGGAAAGTTCATCAGGGAGAATACAGGTGGATAAATTTTCTGGAAATAATTTTTAAATGTGGAAGTTGAAGATGGAGGATCTATTGATAGATTGATATATGTGGGATGTTGTCGATGAGTATGTTTCAATGCCTATAGATTCTACTTAAGCTGCTCAATATGATGTTATGGACCATAAAGCTAAGGGTCTAATCAAATTGTGCTTGGAAGACTATATTTTAATCAATGTCCATGAAGAGACATCTTCACAGAAACTATGGAAGAAGCTTGGTGAGATGTATCAAGCCAAATCTTTAGTGAACATGATTTTCTTGAGGAAGAAATTGTATTCCTTGAGAATGGAAGAGGGTGGATGAATTACGAACCACCTAGAAGCATTCAATATGTTGGTAGCTCAGTTGGCATTAGTTGGTGTCAAAATGGATGAGGAAGAGAAATGTCAGATCTTGCTTGCTTTGTTCTTTGCCTGATTCATGGGATTCTCTTGTTATGGCTATTGGGAGTAATTTTGTTATATTGAAGATTGAAGATGTGGTGGATTCTTTACTTTCTAAAGAGATGAGGAGGAAGGTATCCATCAGTGCTAAGGAGGTCTTGAGTGTTCATGGAAGATCTAAAGAATGAGAAGCATAAAAAATCCAAGTCCAAGGGAAGATCTAAGTCTCCTAGAAAGTCCAAAGTTATTTGTTGGAACTGCGATAAGCCTTGACATGTTCATAAGGACTGCAAAGAAGAAAAGGAAGAAATTCGATTATGATTTTGAGTCAGAGAAGGAAGATTGTGATGTATTTATTGTAACTTTGGGAACTCATGCAAGTAATGATGCATGGTTAATTGACTCAGGTGCATCTTTCCATCTGACCTTTAATAGAGACTAGTTTTATGAATATGAAGAATTTGATGGAGGTAAGCTGTACTTACATGATCATTCTCATTTAGACATTGTTGGCTATGATAAAGTTAAAATAATATTTCCTTATGGTAGAATAAGAAGGATTAATGGTGTGTTGCATATCCCTAATTTAGCATGAAATTTGTTATCTGTGATCAAACTAATAGATGCAAGTGTGTGGGTAGTATTTTCTAATGCGGGATGCAAGATGGTAAGAGATGTTATGGTGATTGCTAGAGGTGTCAGATATGGCACATTGTATAAGCTTGATGCATGCACTGTTGAGTGCAATAGTATTTCTGTGAAAAGAAAGTTTGTGGAAGAAGTGAGGGTTTCACCTTCAACAGATGGTTATGGATTTTCGGTACCCAAGGGTGCTCTTTCTTCTAAAAAAAAGTTACCTATAGAGAAAACTATGTTATGGCACTAGAGACTTGGGCACATTGAAGAAAATGGTCGAAGTACCTTGAAAAATAAAAACCTCAATGAAGGTTTGTTTGATTGTAATCTTGAATTTTATTTCTATGAGCATTGCATTTATGGAAAAAAAATTAAAAAAATCAGTTTTACTCGAGTTCTCATAAATCTTGTGGTGTATTGGATCTTATTAATTTTGATGTGTTTGGTACTACAGATGTTCCTTCAATTGGTAAATCCACATATTATGTTTCATCTATTGATGATTGTAGTAGAAGGAAATGGGCATATTTTCTAAAGAGTAAATTTAAAGTTTACAATCGATTTAAATAATATAAAGCAATGGTTGAGTTGCAAATTGGAAAGAAAATAAAATGTTTGAGAATGATAATGTCGGTGAATTTTTCTCTAATGATTTTGATAGATTTTGTAAATATTGTGGTATTCATAGACAAAACACAACTCCTTTTTCTCCACAACAAAATGGAGTTGCAGAACGAATAAACAGGACACTTATGGAGAAGGCTAGGAGTTGGTTGAGTGGTGCTAGTCTAGAACAAAGATCTTGGGCTGATGTTGTTTCCACTACCTATTCTCTAATTAACAAGTCTCCTACATCAGCTCTTGTTGATAAGACACCTATAGAGGCATGGTCAGGTCACAAGCCTTCATTAAGACATCTTAGAGTTTCTAGTTGTGAGGAATATGCACATGTGCTAAAGGAGAAGAGAACAAAGTTGGAGAACAAGGTTGTGAAATGTATCTTCATCGAATACAGTTATGGTGTGAAAGGATACAAGCTTTGGGATCCTATTGCATAGATGGTAGTACATAGTAGAAGTGTTAATTTTAGAGAAATTAAGCCTTCTTCTATTACATTGCAGCCAAAACAAAGTAAACAAGAAGATGTTATTCAATTTCCTTCTACACTGGAGAAATTTGAATCAAGGCCCATGGATAGACAAGAAATTGAGGAGAGCTCATCTAGCTCTAAATCTTCAAAGAGGGGGAAGAACCACCAACTCATCTTTTTCATAGGTCTACAAGGCATAGACAACCACCTGAAAGTTATTCACTTGATGATTGGGGATGTATTTTTTCTTTGAATTAGGTATGAATGATGCAAAATTCTAGAAGATTACTATGGATGAAGAAATGACAACTTTGAAAAAGAATGATACATAGGATCTTTTACCATTTCTTGAAGGATGAAAACTTGTTGGTTTCACTTGATGATTGGGGATGTATTTTTTCTTTCGATTGTTGTTGCTTATGATTTAGAAGTTGAGCAAATGGATGTGAAAACTACTTTCCTTCATGGTGACTTGGAGGAGGATACTTATATGACATGGCCAGAGGACTATGTAGTGAAAGATAAAAGTAAATTGGTTTACATGAATCAAAAACAAGCTATTAAAATATTTTCCAAGTGTGTTAATTGATCTTGAGTATAGATTATTCATCCAAGTTTGAAATACAACATTGATCATGAACATTAGGAATGTTATATCAAAGAGAAATGTTAATAAATAACATTTGAGAAAAGAGTAGGATTAAAAGATTCTAAATTTATCTCTTGTATCAATTTATAAAATAAAATTTAATGTAAAAATTTGTATTTTGAATGAATTAACTTTTTGTGTGTGAAGCACAATAATCAATAGATTCATTAAAATCTATTATATTTCACTTTAGACTTTTATGTATCTCAACTTTTATCTATAATTGAAAAGGTTCTAAGTTTATATACTCACAAAAGTATATATCATTATTTTTTAAATTTTTGTGTTGGAGTCCATCAAGCTTTAGGGCTTTTGGGAATATAGAAGAGCACTTGAAACATTCTTTTGAGAGTAGTACTAATAGAATTTGTTTTCTATGTGAAAAATATAATCAATTTATTGTTTACCACATAATGAAATGAGTATCAACTTTTACTACTATATTTTATTAATTTTATTTGAAGAGTTACTAGATGGGTATCATATTTTCCAATTGTTTGTATCAGTCATTTGTTGAAAGTTTTGATATATGAAAGCAATGTGTAAATTAATGTTTTTATAACTAATTTATAATTGTTCTTCGTGAATATTTATTTTATGAAATAAATAAAATAAGATTAAATTGATTGGATTAAAGAGAACAATTTTCAATTTATCAAAGAAGCAAATGATATGAATTTGACATATTACATATTGTTATAATTACAATCAAATGAAAATTTTTGAATTTTACATATAAGAATTTTGATGTAGATTGAACTTCAATTTTCAATTGACATTTTCAATTTTCAATTAAAATCAAATTAACATTACACTGAACAAAGATGACCATTTGATTATTTTCAATTTCGTCAACATAAACAAACAACTCAAGTTGACCTTCAATTTCAACAACAATACAATTACAAAACAATTTGAATTTATTTTTAATGAATTTACTATACAGAAGCCAGAGCTCTTACAATCTTTTAATTCTTTGTTCAATCTTTTTCATCTGCAGTTATGATTACTCTGTATATCAATTTTCCATTACTCCTACCAACTTTACTTCTTCTTTCATATGCCACAATCAACATTACTCATTCCAGAGACATTGATAGAAGAACTTTATCAGTGTTTGAAATGCTACTAATCTCTTGAGATGGCGGAAGGTTTAGCATAAGGTTTAGCATGGCCTGACAAAAAGTATAAGTCAAAACGTCAAATAATAGTATATTGCAAAATATTTATATAGTAGATATTATATGAAGAAAAATAAATCTATCAATGCAAATAGATCTGACACATTGCACATCTGGAACTAAATTGATTTTAACCAGGAATAACTGATACTAATTGCCAAAACATATCTATGAGTGCAAACTTAGCCACAAAGTTTACCTGCATCTTGAAGGTTTCTAAAATGCATTTGCACCTTATACATCTGACAATTTGACAGAAACCCATCTTAAATCTAATTTGCCTATCTCCTACCCAAAACCATAAAATTTGTTTTTTCTTTTTCTATGTTGAGCAGTTTGCTGGTTTCTGTGTTGGCAGCACTAGGAAGCCAGTGATGTGAGGAAGAACAAGGATTTGCTTCTTGGTTTTAGTACCCATTTTACCAAAAGAGTAACTTTTTTGTTTATCAGGCTTATGTAGTGTCACTCCTAAGTAGCACATACAATACATCCAAATCTACACATACCCACCCAGTTTAGTATCGAAGCTATAACTGACAAAGGTAAGTCAGTAGGAGACCGTGAAACATAAGTTTCACAGCAGCCCCAAATCATTGGTGGAACACTTGACAAAAAATCCATAACATGACAGCTGAATGAATATCAAGAAATTTAAATCCAACAGAGGGAAAAATGCTCACGAAATTAAGTTCATATTTTTTAATACCCAACAGACAGCGATCTAAAGGCTCAGTATGAGAAGGAATCTCAAACTTGTCAACTGGGTTTGAATTAATGAGGGCCAGGGCTCAACAGCTAATTCATAGATTTTGTTTAATAATTTGTCTACTAATATGCATGTCAACTACTTCCCATAGCCTAACTTTGAGCCTCAATTATATTTCTCAGATTATTGGAAAATATCAATCATGGAATCAAATTTCAATTACGGAGTTTTGCAGAAAATAGTTTGGCTTAGGGACAATTGATATCCCATTTCTCATGCAAAAAGAGCCAACCCTTCAATGTTGAGGATCCCTCAAGCATCCTAAATTCTAATAGAATGAATCTTCAGCTAGCCCTAGAATTTTCTTTAAAATGTATAAATTCCAAATACAAAAGGAAGCAAGTATAACATAGTTCACTTCAAATTAGTGGATTCAACAAGCAGTACACATGAGCAATGACAATACTTCACCTAAAATTTTCTGATTGAATCATCTGTACATCTAATACTTATAATTGAAATTTGTGGCCATTTATGCAGTAACAAGCATAAGACATTCTACAAATGAGCAATAGGAACACTTCACCCAACAGACTGTAAAGTATTATCACAGAGTTTTCTGATTAAATCATCCATACATCTAATACTAATAATTAAATCATTTATGTAGCATAGAACAAAAGCCATGCTCGACTTTCACGAGAATGAAGTAATAGGCATCAACACATTACAAAATATAGTCAAAATTATCTAAAACTTTGATAGCACTATTGTGTAGCAGTCATGAACAAGGTGTAAAAATAATTCAATCAAAATAAAATTGACAGACTGAAGGACCCAATTGCCCAAAAGTGCCCAAGCAAAGAATTCTTTTCACCCTTGATTATGTGGCAGTGGATTTGAGGAAGAAGTTGCAACGTTCTGGGTAAACCCCAGGTTCAAATCCCAGGCGACGTTGTGTTCCACACCTAGAATTGAAAATATCATCATCTACAATTGTATAACAGAACAAAAGGATCACATACATAAATATCATTATTTACAGTTGTGTAACACATACATGGACGGACCCAAAGCTGTAGCAGCATAACCAAAGTCCCCCTCTCAGTAAGATACCTCACATCCCTAGTGTCTCTCACAAGAAATTCAATCTAAATTCACATTTTATGACCACATGAGTATCCCTATCCCTGTGGCAACAGTCACCCGGAGTAAAAACCTCATCGTGAGTAATGCACCCAAAACCCTAAAAGTTTGTATTACCAACACATGAAATAGCTATTCTCTAAATCTGCGTAAGTAAATAGCAAAAGAGTAAAACAGAACTAAACAGATGAATCAATCACATGTATAGAAAGTAAAACAGTAAGACAATGGATAAGCAACAGAATGGCAAATATACTTGTATGTATGTATTTGGAGACCTGTATATATGTATTCTTGTATGAGTTGTCTAGTGCAAAGGGTTATAGGAAACATTGGTGGTGATCAATAATCAATGCACTAA
>VDFB02061035.1:9789-60051 GCA_007258455.2 Sequoia sempervirens
ATATGTGGCAATGGCAAGACATTGTTAGTGTCTCACCGAGATGCCAGTGCATTACAATTTATGTTGACCGTCTGACTGTCATACGTGGAATCTCGTGGACGAATAGAGGAAGCCAAAAGTGAACCGTTAGTAGTTGATTTGGTGCGACAATTCTATGAGAAATCTCAATAGTCAGGAAACACCATGGATATAGTTGGAAGTTGCAGATGCTTGGGGGTTGGATAGTTTTTGATCAACAGTGAAGTGTGAAAAGTTCAAATAGTATCAGAAAAGGAATTAAAATCTATAAAATTCGTAACTTGGAAGTTTATGTTCGAAGAATGTTGTATAATAACACCAGAAAGATAAGTCTAGAATTGTATGTAATCTTGATTACTGTAATACAAAGTGATTTCTCTTGGTGTGGTGGGTTTTTCTCCGGTAAGGGTTTTCTCACGTATATTTGGTGTTCATGTGTGTTTGTCTAAATACTCTGTTTATGTAATTTGTCTCATAGTGCATCTCAATTTTGACTATAATTGAAAATTTAAAAGTACTTATGCATTCTTTTTCCTCGAGGTATTTCCACATTAGAAAATTGTTTTCCTCAAAGATTCAATTTTTTCACAATATATAAGATATACATATATATATATATATATATATATATATATATATATATATATATATATATATATATATGTATATATATATATATATATAGTATATATATATATATATATATATATATATATATATATATAGTATATATATATATATATATATATATATGTGTATGTATATGTATATGTATATGTATATGTATATGTATATGTATATGTATATGTATATGTATATGTATATGTATATAAATGTACATACATACATACATACATACATACATATATTTGTTTCTCTGTGTATACATAAAATAGATAAGACTCATGAACAACATAACAAAATATTTAGGGTGTCCACACCATCAAATATAAAATAATTGAATGAATACCCATGGATAAACAATAACCCCAAGAAGCAGATGAAAATTTTATTTATTTCGAATAACGTGGTGCACCAGTTGGAGGGGTCAAGTTAGGGTGACCCACTATGAAAAGAGGACATCTTGCAGATTGAATTTTGAAGTAAACATGCTTTAAAAGGTATTCAATATGATATCAATTATAAACTTAAAATGAACTTGCAAAAATAATTTGTAGCACATTAAGACATTGGTCATTCCATTTTCTACAATTAGAAACTATAAACTTTAATTTTTAACTTAAATTAAAGAGTCACAGTGATGCTCAAACAAGATTTTGCAATTTCCAAAAGCAATAAATGTGTTAGAAAAAGTAGAAAATGACCAATAAGATGTGTTCATAAACACTACTCATAAAGTAGATAAAGTGTTACAACAAACACCATTGAACACCAGTTTTCCATTTGGAATCTTTTGAATCTCTACAGTGCAAAGTTAAAGAAACAAAGAGCTTAAGCATTGAACTAGACATTCCACCACAAAGAAACTACACCATTGCCATATTTTTTCTCAGTACAATCTAATTTTAGTCCATCTGATTTTAATTTGTTGGGTACAGGTAATATTGGTGGGTCACAGTATGGGAGGCATGAATTTGAGTTTAATGATGGAACAATTCCCAGACAAGATTAGAGTTGTGTTTTTTACAACATTCATGCATCTTAAAGTTTAACCAAGCACATGCCCTTCATTTCTAGCAAAAATTTGCAAGACTAAACCACTTTGATTCAGTATCTTATATGGAATCTTGCCCAATTAATTTAAAAATTTAGACACTTATATGATTTTGTATTTAGTATTTTCTAAATTGGGCTCCTATTTAGTATGGTGATATGTACATTTCCACCTTCAATATAAATAACAAATCCCATGTTCTCATTCAACTCAACAATCATTCACCTTGGCATATAACTAAATGTATATGTGAATATGTTGTTCATATTTAACTTGATTTAAAACATTAATGGTGGGTCATTTTATCTCTGAGTTAGAGATTTTTTAAATCAAGTGAGATGTGATGACCCATATTGAGCTATTAAAAGGATCCTAAGCATTAAAAGAACAAGAAGAGGAAAATCAGTAGTTGCAATACAATTTCAGCACAATACAATCCCCAAGAAAGCCTCCAACACAACAAATTTCAATTTTTCCCAAGTTCACAATTCAAGGTAATTCTTGGATATGCATTTCCACGTAGTCAAGCAAAGGGATTTGCAGTGGGGTGTGCCTGTAATGCTAAAGGATTATCTTTGAGGTAGAGATTTTTTAAATCAAGTTAAATATTCAATCCAAATAAATCCTCTTTGTTTTCGAGCTAGAAAGGCCATTGCCTTAGCAAGATAAGGAATCCTTACCAGGTTTGAAGGAAAAATGAGAAAAGCCAGTAGATGCACGATGTCTTATTAGAGCCAAGGTGAATCAGTATGGATGCCATCTGCAATGAGCAAACGCAGAGAGTAGAGTTGATAATGGTGTCAAAGGGTTTTTTGAGTGTGAAGGAGGAGAGCATTGAACACTCCATAGCTGCAAAAATCCAAGGCACAATAACCAGAAAAAGAAGGAGGGAGTAGGAGTTAATGAGTCTGAATTTCCTCTTTAATGTGACTAGACTTCTATTTAATGCGGGAGTGTGTGATGAAAAGGTGGCGAGTTGCTCAGATGCCACACGAAATCGTGATCACATCCCACTTGATTTAAAAAAATTCTACCTCAGAGATAAAATGACCCACTATTAATGTCTTAAATCAAGTTAAATATTCAACATGTGCACATATACATTCAGTTATATGCCAAGGTGAAGGATTGTTGAGTTGAATGAAAACATGGAATTTGTTATTTATATTGAAGATGGAAATGTAAATATCACCCAAGATTGGCCTAAATCAACATGTAGCATGTTTAAGGTAATCTAAACTTTCCAATGAAATAGGATCCCAATTTAGAAAATACTAAATACAAAATCATATAAGTGTCTAAAGTTTCAAAGTAATTGGGCAAGATTCCATATAAAAAACAACTCAAACTGCCAAAGTTCATAATAAAAATACTGAATCGTAGTGGTTTAATGTTGTAAGCAATATCTCATAAGTGACACAACATTAAACAACTGAAAACCCATGTGAAAACGCAAAACCCTTTTGAAAACCGAAGCTTCAAAAGACAAACAGATGGAAAACTAGAAGAACATTAAATGTACGAGCACAAAAAGCTTTGTATACACAATAAAACCAAATAAATTCTCTTTGTTTTTGAGCTAGAAAGGTCATTTCCTTAGTAGGATAAGGAATCCTTACCAGGTTTAAAGGAAAATTTATCAAAGCCAGCATATGCATGGTGTCTTATTAGCGCCAAGGTGAACCAGTATGGGTGCCATATGCAACTACCAAACGTGAAGAGCGGAGCATAGATGGAAAATCAATGAAGTCACCTTCAATGTTCCTGGACTATCTGTGGATTGTTTTATACCTCCTACTGACATCAAAAATGGTTCAGTCAATGACACCTATGAGATTCCTTATGAAGATAGAGGCAAACAAATTGTTGGAAATAGATCAAAGGTGGTAGCTCTAGAAAGATCTAAGGAAACTTTTGATAATATAATTTGGAGAGTAGAAGTCCAATCCTCTATTTCAAATTATCAAGATTTTGATATGATGTGGGAGTCTTTTCTGGTGACCAACTGAAATTTGAAATCATTTGGCATTTTTTTCATCACATACAATTTGAATAAAAGGAAGCTTGCATTAAATTAATGTAAAATATGTGCAAACTAGAGCCTTGACTTGATTATGGAGCTTACCTGTAATGTCGAATAGGTGGTAATTTTCCTATTGATCTTACCTCGAATTCTGAATAGGCACATTCCAAGGTATCACTCTATTAGGACATACTTATTTTTTTTTACAAGTGTAGGATTGGGGCGATTCTTCCTTTAACTAGTGCAAACCCAGGCAGAGATTAGCCTATTGAGCTCTTAACATTCTCAGAGCTTGGGTGATCAGGTGATTTCTCCTATAACTACTTCAATCTCCAGCTATAGATTAGCCTATTAAGATTTAAATATTCACAAGACTTGAGTGAGTCCTCCTATAACTATTGTAACCCCCAAGTTACCACTTTCACCTGCCACAAGTGATCTATGCCTACACCTTGCTAGATAAAATTGGGGATAGCTATTCAAAAATTTCCCCTCCAACCTAGCTTTGAACTTGAGAGAAACCCCAAGTTACTAGTTTTGAATGGCTACATGTGATTTGTACCTACCCGTTGCTGGATAAATTTGGTGATACCTAGATTGAGAATACCTTCTCCATAAATTTTGTTCTAACCTAACTTTGAACGTAGACATCATGTTCTACTAAAATAAGTGTGGGCTAATTAATTAGGATTTGAACAAACAATGTTATATTTATTGCTAGTGTGGGCTAATCTCATCAGAAAAATGTAGACAGCTACAAACACAACAATCTCCCAGTAAATCATCACAAGAGACCCCATAATAAATGTTAATGAAAACCCCATCATGATAGAAGTTGTATGAATTTTGTGTAAATTCTCTTGTAATTTATTTTGTCCCATATATTGTCCAGCATACTTTGAGGATCAGAGATACAATATTTCAAACAGTCCATTTATTAGTGAATGTTGTATACTTTTGGATTTAACTGTGTGAAATTTTTTAACATCAACATTTGTAGTGTGATCCAAAACATTGATGTTAAAAAAATTCAGAGAGTTAAATCCAGAAGCGCACAACATTCATAACTTGAGCAAGGAAAACTTTAGTGGCAAATCTTCACCAATTGGCGAATTCTAGGAATTGGCCAAGTCGAAATTGGCAAATTTCTCACACCCAATACGGTGTCCAAATCACCTGGATTTTACAAACTATAGGTCCAATGCATGTCCATTCGCCAATGAGTTTTTTGAGGCATATTTAAGCAAAAAATTTGCCATTTTCAAACTATGTGTTTCAATTGGACTGACTAATATTTTTGCCTGGAATCCCGAAAGCATTTAATAAAACACCTACATATTCGCCAATACTATTAAAAACAACATTGTATCAAGACCCATTTCGCCAATTAAAATTTACAAATAGTTGCTTGAGAAGACCCATTTCGCCAATTAAAATTTATAAATAGTTTCTCATGAGGACCTATTTCGCCAATAACATAAAAAATAATTACATTTGAGGACACATTTTTCCTTGAAAATTACAACGTATCGTTGTATAAGCACACAGGACTCGCCAAATTTTTAATATACCATTTAAAAATCTCGCAGAATTCGCCAAATATGGAATCATGGATTGATGTAAATACAATCGAAAGTGTCATTTATTCTTACACATTTTTTTCTATTATGAGGTTCTACTTCTCCATTTGGAAGTCAGCAAAAGCCAAAAACGTAGACTTAAAAGGTGAGTGATCATTTCTTCATAGTGTTATTAGTTATAATAATAAGTTTTCTTTATCTCTTTTCCATTCTTGCTTCAATAAAGTGAACCTTAGAAGTTAGAACCAAACTCTTAAGCTTTGAATTTTTTGAAACCTTTGACCCACCGAGTAGAAAGATGACCAAGAAAGACTTGCAACTCAACAAAGTGAACCATCAACCAAGTCGGGGAATCGTGAAGTTATGAAAATTTAGAACTTCGTGACAAGGTTATATAACTCTGAGGACTAGCGAATAAGTTTAGGAAAAGCCAAATATTTTATATTATATTCCATTGTGTTGAATTTGATATGTGATTCTACACCATATTTAAAGAACAACACTTATCACACTACTTATAAATTCCTATTGAATTTCCATTCATACAATCTTTGATAAATCACTGAAAGGAATATTATTAATCCATTCCTTGAACAGAAATAAATACAATCGAAAGTGTCATTTATTCGGAATTCATCCAAAGCCGAAAACATAGACTTAAAGGTGAGTGATCATTTCTTCATAGTGTTATTAGTTATAATAATAAGTTTTCTTTATCTCTTTTCCATTCTTGCTTTAGTCTTAAAGATGATATTGAGTAGGGAATGAGATCTATATTATTATTCTCTATCCTTAAACAATAAGACATTTTTTTCTAGTTTTTATTCGAAGTGAGAGATGAATATGTCGAGCGAATCAGAGATAAATATGTCAAGCGACTCAAGCAGCAAGGGTAAGGCTCCTACCACTCCTCAGGGTGGTGAAGAGACTCCTGCAGCTTATTAGACTCCTTCTGCTCCTCAGGGTGGTAACGCTCATGTCGCTCCTCAGGGTGGTGAAGAGACTCTTTCCACTCCTCAAGGTGGTGAAGAGACTCATGCCGCTCCTCAGGCTCCTCAAGGTAGTGAAGAGACTCTTGCCGCTCCTCAGGCTCCTCAAGGTGGTGAAGCGACTCTTGTTGCTCCTCAGAGTGGTGAAGAGACTAGGAGGCTATCAAAATGCAAAAAACTTAGATGTACCATATAGTCTTACTTTGTAATTTCCAAAGCTTCTAATCAATTAGGTCAAGATGGAGCTATGTCATCAACTCTTCCACCAAATATTGGTAGCATTCCCAATACCTCACCACCACCAGAAGGTCAAGTTGAGATTGTCATTGATTTAAATCAAAATGTATCAAATCAGGATAGCAATACCACAGAAGATGTTCCAAGTGATACCCTAGGCCCGGTTAGCCAGAATGAGATAATTGACTTGGATGAGGATGATGATGTTGGTAGCAAGAAAAAGAAAAATAAACCAAAAAGGGGGCATGAGTGGGAAATGAAAAGGAGTTTTCAAATTTTTTGGTTGTTGAAGTACCCGTTCATTGAACGAGTGGGGAAATCAAATGATACTGAAAATGAAAAATTGGTCAGATGTACGATTTGTACTTGGAAATGTGGAAGAGACAAGATGTTGCAGCTAAAGATTGACACTATAGAAAAGCATATTGGTAAATTTTATGAAAAAAAATCATAGACGGAAAGGAACAATCAGTCGTACGATGGAAATCAAAGGAAGAATGTCTTCATGTTAGGTATGTTGTGGATTATGAAGTGCATCACCAAAAAATGTCAAAGCTTGGTGCATGTAAAGGTACACTTGAGGCTCAATTTGGGAAAGCAATGGAAGTAGTGCAAATATGTCAAAAATTGTTCAAATGACTATTGTTTTTCATATTTTTTCCATAGGGCGTCCTATGACAGACTACCCAAAATATTCTGGTTTATTATCTTATTTGAATTTTCCTCACTATCCCTACTCACATTGGTCAGTAAACACTGGATGGGAATGGGAAAATTGTCTTGCTGCAGTGGAAAAGGAATATTTAAAGGTTAAAGTAAAAAAATTCAAATTTCATTGCATTATCTTTAGATGAATTTATTGTGGTAGACAATACTTATTGGGTCTGTATGCATTTTTATACTGTACAACAACATGTTCACCAAGGTCATCTTCTTTGTGTTCATAAAATGAAAGACAGTTCAACATCACAAAATATATTTGAACTAGTCAAGAAATCTTTGAATGAAATTGCAGGTATGGATGAGTTGACAATTGCCAAAAAGTTGGTGTGTGTAGGATTTGATGGATTTGCAGTGATGCAAGGTCAAAGGACCAGTGTTTCCACAAATTTACAAACTACTTGTGCACCATACATGCTTAGCATTCATTGCATGGCCCACAGAATGAATTTAGCATTCAAAATTGTAAGCGAGTTTCCTATAGTATCAAAAGTTGAAAATCTAGTCTACAAGATCCACGCATACTTCTGTCGAAGTCCTAAACATTTCATAGAATTTCAAAATTTTCTTGAGGGAATAACACCAGGAAACAAGCTTCTCAAGGATTTCAATACCAGATGGATCTCCTTGCATGGACCAGTGCAACGAGTTCTTTTAGAATATCAATCCTTGATTGGAGTGATGTATGAGCATTGTAGCACAATAGACAAAGTTCCTGACCTCTTACATAGGTTAAGCAATATAGCGACACTCTTGACTTTAACTATTCATCTCTCCATGTTGGATGTGATGAATTAACTTGTGAAGAAATCCCAAGACAGAACTATGTATATTAATGAATATGTCAATCTACATAAACATACATGTTTGGCCCTTGATCATCTATATCTATATCTAACACAAGATGGCCCAAATTATTTCATGTGGCAAAAAATTACTGATTTGAATGATCCTGCTAATTATTTATAGTTTAATGCAAGCGGGAACTTATGCATATTTGTACATGGATATGAGATACAAATGTACCAATGTAAGATAGCTAGGCACTCTACCAAAGAAGTAGTTGTTAATGAGGAAGATTTTCAAGGTATTGTTAAATCTGTTGGTGATAATTTGAAGGAAATTGCAAAATCTCTTTCCTTAGAGATTTGTGAAAGATTCCCTTGACATGAAATACTTGAAGCCATGAGTATTGTGTATCCTCAATTTTGGGTAAACTGAGATAACCCAACATATTTTCATTCTCAGGTAAAAATCTTGATTGAACAATTTTCAAAAATTGTAACACACAATGAGCAGAAAATAGAAGGAATTTTAGATGAAGCTAAGCTTAGAAAACAATGTAGGAATTTTGCAACATCTATGAAGGACCAGTATAAATCCATGGGCAAGGACAAGACCTTTGAACCGGGATCAATAAAAAAGGTTTAGACAAACTTAGGTCAAAGTGAAATATTGTGTGGTTCGATATCAGAATATTTCAAACTTGTTGATTTATGTCAAACAATGATATGTCGGTGGAGGATGAGAGATTTTTCAATACATTGGGGTTTTTGAAATCAAAGTTAAGAAACAAACTAGACAAGAATTTGGAAAATTTCTTGAGGATGAAAGGAACTACGTATAATGTTAGAATTTTTCCTTTTGAAAGGGCACTCGCAATTTGTAGGTCCACATGTGAAAGAAGAGGGACCGCTCGAATGTGCAACACTCCAATTCCAAACGCTAGTACTGGTGGCACTGGCAGTGGAAATGGGACTCGGACATATGACATTGACAAAAATGACACAATGAATGTTGAATTTGAGACACAGTCTGAAGAAAATGAAGAGCAGACTTGGAATCAAATTCAAGATGACTGTTTTACTTTATCTGATGATGAACATCAGTTTGGGGACCCTGACACTATTTTGGAAATGGAAGAGAATTAGCACCTGTTTTAAGTATTTATACTACACTTCATGGATCAGTTTCCATTGTTACATACTATAGTTGTTGATATTTTATATTGTATTCAATGAAATTGTGAATCATTGCACTTCATGATCTTTTATTTTATATTGCACTTCATGAATCATATTCCAAATTCAAATTGTAGTTAATGATATATTATGTTGTATTCCATGAAATTGTGATATTTTATATTTTATATTATATTTTATATTTTATATTAGTCTGTACATAGCATTCAATGAGGTCTCAGATGACAGCGCCTTTGAAAGGCAAGATAAGTCAATAATGTTGCGTGGTCTCCAAAACTTGGAACCTTAGAACCAAAGTCTGAAGTTTCAAAGTTTTTGAAACCTCCAACCTAGTGACCCACCGACTAGAAAGATGACCAAGAAAGACTTGCAACTCAACAAAGTGAACCATCAACCAAGTTGAGGAATCGGGAAGTTATGAAAATTTAGAAATTTGTGACAAGGTTATAAAACTCTGCAGACTACCAACTAAGCCTATTTTGCTCCCTTATTTTGATTCTATCGTCTCTCTAGTTGTAACATTTTACATGAATTATTAATGAAATCCAATCAATGATCTTTCATTAATATATTGTGTCATTAATATTATGCAATATGCATTGATGTATGTTTTAATTTTGGCTTTGATTTAATGAATCAATTACAGTACCTTGATTAAATCATTAAAGCATCAATTCATATAAATGTTTAGTGGATCTGCTAAGTAGTCATGGAGGTTGAGTATTGATGTGTGAATAGTACTAGTAGCATATTAACAATAGTATTAGTAGCATATACAATAATGAACATCAACAATCATTTAAAGTGTATCTAGAAGTTGAAACCACTACCAGACTTTTACTTCAGATGATATAATAAATAATACATATAATTGAACATCAACACATTACTAAAGTCTGAATTTGAGATTTTAAATTGATTATCACATGAAGGAATACATAGAGGCATTGGCAATGCAAAATCATGCTCAAAGACAACTTTACACAGAGCTAAATTGGAACTTGGAAACTCATATTATCAAAAATTAAATCACTGCATCACCTTTTCTAGCAACTTCCATTCTTCAGGTGTTGGAATTTTCATTTGTTCTAACTGATGTTGTTTGACTTGAAGATTTGTTAACAATTCATGATTCAAATTGGAACTTGTCTTGGATTCTTCAGTCAATTTTGCACTTAGGGTTAGCAATGGCTTGATGGAATCCAAATAGGTCACCACATCTAGGTTCTGAGGAAACTGGTCCAAATCAATCTCCCTTGCATCCTCCATCTTCTTTCTGAAATCATTCCATCCAATGAATCACTCATTTGTGTCAAAAGCCTCTGGTAAACCAATCTTTGTGAAGTTCCTTAACTTTTCATCCACCTTCTTCATCTTGTTTGCAACCAAATGCAAATATTTCTCTGTTCCACGCATTCTCAAACACTTTTCAATGATAGATGACAATGTCATTGATGTAACAAGTCAATTAGTAATCCCTTTTGATTTCAAAACATTATCACTGGATTTATAGATTGTTTGTTGAATTTGATTTGTTGATTTCTCTAATGCCAACACATTTTTGTTCTCCATTAAATTTTTTGAGCTTCTTATGATGTTGTCTGATAGCATCAATCAATTGAAACATGTCATACAAATGATCAATCCCCTGCATTATTTCATTCCAGATCTTTTGCTTCATATGCCTCATTGTTTCTCTACAAAATGAAGATAACTTATTTTGACAAGACTTAATTTCATTTTTTGCTTCCATTAGCTCTTCCTCCAATCTTTCATATCTTTTTCTCTCCTTCTCCAATTTTTGTTCCCACTGTGTATTTCCATTTGCAATGCTTAGTCTTAATTTTTCTGAAGTGGATTTTTCCTCATCATATTTCTTGTTGTTTTCATCTAGCCTTTGCTTCAGTTCATTCACTGCAATCTCATTTTGCTTATCCTCTTTGCTTGTTAATGTAGAGGTAGATTTTTTAATTCTTTTTTCTAATTCATTGCTCTTGTTATTTGTTGCTTTCCTCTTTGCTTTCTCATTTGCTAGGTCTTCCTGTAACTTTTCAATTTGCTCAAGTTTGCAACCTTTTTTCTCTCTATCTTGCTTTAGCAATGATGTGTACACCAATTCATTGTTCTTTTTTGATACATTAATTTTGTCAGTATTTTTGAGTCCAAAAAATCCAATTGAAAATTGTTCACCTCAAATTTAGATGGAGCCATCTAATTTACTGGTTTGTTTTGAACTGTGGGAACAAGAATTGTGTACTCCATGATTTCTTTACTTTTTTCAAATGTGGGTAATACCATGGTTGTTGCAGGCTCTGAAGTTAGTGCAGACACACTCTCCATTAGTTGCTTCTTTTATTTTTTTATTCAATTATGATTTCTTTTTAAACTCTTCAATGTAATCAAAACCCAAGGATGCAGGAACAATGGAATGCTTGAATGGCGAAGGAATAGGAGTACTTGTAGTTGCTAATAATGTCACAACTAGACTAACTAGCATTGGGGGAGTGCCTAGAAATAACTCCTTTGTGGTGGATCCACTAGTAGTGTGACTTTGAGTTGGACCTATCAAAATCTTTTGCCTCTTTTGTATCCCTTAATCACCTAGTGTTTATGTGGTATATTGTGTTGTTGTCCTCTTGTGTGTAATTTTTTGTCGTAGCACATGTTGACCACTACTATTACTGCTACCCATACCATCACCACCAGAGGTAGTGTTAGCTGCACTAAGCCCTCCACTATGGGCATGTCCTAGTTGTGATTGTGTCTGACCATGAGGATGAGGATTTGAAGCTCTAACAAATTGAATTGTTTCAACTCTACTTGTTTTCTCTTAGTCTACTTTATCAACTCCAAGGCCAGATTTATCAACTGGTTTTCTATGTTGTACATCTATTACTGTAGGAATTCCTTGTCCTTGGGACCCCAAACCACCACCTTCATAACCCATTTTTCAGCTATAACTTCTCTTGTAGTAAATGCTTCTTTTGTGGCCTCACTTAAACCAAGTTTGAAATTGGCATGGCTTTCTTCTTGCCTATCATCATCACTTTCTTCATCTTCTTGTTCATTTGGATGCTCTATATTCCATAATTTTCTAAACTCAAGATATTCTTCGTTATCTCCATACTCTGCAAGAGCTCTTGGATCACCTAGGTCCTTCATCATAGACCAAAAGGCAATAATTTTTTATCGTGACCAATTTTTTTTTGTAACTTCCTTCTCTAGAGAATCTAGCATTTTTACTCTACTAGATGGTTTATGAATTTTTTCATAAAAATTGTTGTACCTCCTAATTGTCTTCCGATGCAATGCCATAATTTCTACTAATAATTGTTCAAAAGAAATACCATTCTCAGTAGCACTTTTCTCCATTGCTACTTTGACCTCATCCCAAGAATCCTTGTTTCTCAAGTTTTCAAGCAAGGGTTTACTTTGATGTTGAATTCTACTTCTAGCATTCTTATTGAGCACAATCATTGATTTAATGGTGTCACATGGATCATACTACCAGTGATAGATAGCATCAAAATAAATTAAAAAAATCAAAAGATCATATGCCACACTAAATGCTTTTCTCTTGAATTTCATCCCTCCAAATGAAAAAGGTAAAGAAGGAAATAAGGTCTTCTTCCCCTGACTGCTAAAGTGTCTTTCATCAGTACTCTGCATCTGCCTTACATATTCCAAACCAAAAACCCTTTTTGTCACATGTATTGGAAGTTTGTATGGTTGTACTTTCGATCCATAAAATCTTAGCACAGTATATTCTTCCATTAAGTACCAATCAGCCAATTGTATTTATTTTCCTAGTTGAATACAGTTTTTACATGACATGGGAAATCTAGGCATTGGAGTATTTGTAATTGCTTGATGCAATGGAGCCAAAAGTAGTCTAAAAAATTATTGTAGTTCCTTTGAGAATCATGCAACCTTATAACAGTGGTCCATTCATATAGTGGAGCCATTTTCTTTTTCTCAGGATTACTATTACCATAGGGTTGAATCTGAAGCTTGCTGGTCTGAAACATTCCTCTGAATTTGAATAGAAAAAGATAGCACAAGTAGGTTGTGAACCTAAATGTCTTGGTGGAACCTCCTTTAAATATTAAAAATTGTTTATGAATGGATTCTAAAATGTGCTCAATAAAATTATATTTGGCATGTGGAACACCATAATGGATATTATACACCATTTCAAGGAGGCATGCACCCACTTCCAAATTGCTATCCAATCTAAGGAAAGATGCTAGCATGGAAATAGTATCCTAAACCCATGGTTTAAAAATATCCAAATCATAAGGAGGCTTATGATCACCTTTCAATTTGTTTCTATCATGAACTATTCTATTAAAAAAAGATTTTTTCTCCATTTCATCCATTGCCTCATAATCACTAGCAAGCTTTTCTAGGTCAATGTAGACATTTCCAAATTCTTATGCATTAATGGATAAAAAATTTTATTTTCTATCTTTATTAACAATTGCTCTTTTGTTATCATCATAATTTAGGGCATAGACCATGATAAATTCTAAGCAAGGGAAAACCTCATGTAACATCATGCGCCCTAATCCAGTTACCCAAGGTGCACTAATACTATTAACTTGCAATTGCATTTACTTTGTAGCCTTATTCTCAAATAAAAATCTAAGTTCTGAGGTACGCCTACCATAGGTTTCAAGATCATAAATATCATGGTATTCATCAGTGAAACCTAGGGTTTTAAGCAATTTTGCATAATGTATTTTTTTATCTAACTTTGCTCTAGTGGTATTGGTGGTAGACATGCTGATATAATCAACAATATGAAATTTTTGAATTCCCTATTAGTCCTTAATATTTCTTAATTCTTAAGCCTCTTAACCCTAAACCTAAACTTCAAAGTTTGACAAAATAAGATTTTAAGAAACGTCAAGTGATGAAATGTAGCCACAGGAATTTTTTAACTTACCCGGATTTTGAATTTTGATTCTTGAAGTTGAAACTATGTTGAAGCTTGAAACTGGGTTACTGGAATGGCTTTGTTGGAAGCAGAACTGTGGAACCCAGAATAGGGTGGTGCACTGCAATGAGCAAATTGAATGACACTAAAACATCTACTCATTACTTATGGACTACACAGTACACAATTAGGTAGTACAATGTACATGGTTGACAGCATTTAAAACAAGACATTAAAAACAATGATTTACTCCTGTATTGACAGCAAATTCTAAACCATTGATCTTTGTTAATCTAACGATTATAGGGTGATTTTAGAGGTTTAAGTTCGCAAGTGTAGCGCTCTATGCATTTTATTCTGGAATGCAACTACAACCGTACATCAAATTTTCATCAAACGGTTGAGTAATTTATAATATAAATAATAAACATAAAACATGTGTTTTAAATTTGCTTTAAATTTTCTTTAAAACATGTGTTTTAAATTTTCTTTAAAGTTTAATGCGCTAGGATTCACATCAAGGCCAAGGGGCCAAAAACTTAACATTTCAAAGGCCTTAATAAAATGAATTACAATGTCACATTAATAGCACAACCATTTATTTTATTACAATTGAATTACAATGTTACATTATTACATTAATACATAGTAAAAATAAAAATGTAAGTGCAAGCGCCAAGCTTTTACTAGACCACTGGTGAAAAGTTGAAAACATAAATGTGATACATGTATCTCTAAAAATAAATTGAACTTGTCGAGTCAACCATGAGCTCTGGAAATAAACACATGGTACTTGTCGAGTCAGCCATACACTATGAAAATAAATGCATGGGGAAAGGGGGCCTGATCAAATTAGGGAAATGGGAGCCATGAAGATACAAAATTTACTTATCCCCTTTCAGAACCAAACTGGTGCATAAGATGAGGGATTGTAAAATTGCTCCCATGTAGAAGATGAGCATTGAAATTAAATGCATGGGAATTGCTTGGGAAACCATGCAGATGATGAGGGGTAGTAAAAATATTCCCATCTTCTACTTGTAGCCTCCATGCATTGGGATAGCACTTATGTCCATTAGAGCTCCTCATCCTAGTTCAAAACCTGTCTGAAAATTTAGGTGAACCAAATCAACTTCTTTCCAATTCCACCCATTTTGAACTTGAAGGAAATTGGTCTTTTACTCTGTAACTACATAACTGGAGGCAGTAGAATTTAGATCATCCCCAATAATACCACATTATCTTCTTCCTAAATCCTTATTAAGTTATTAACCCTACAAAATGAAAACCCTTATGAAAATTAAATGAATGATTTTAGTTGTGCTTACTATCCTTATTTATGGGTCAAAAGTGCCACTACCACCCTAGTACCTTGTACACCTCACACATGTCATGTGTGAGCTCTGAGGTTGTGTATAATTACTTCTAACTACTTAGTAATAATTGTGATTCACGCAAACCAAAAATCCAACTTAATCTGTACCTCAAGCTAGCTACATGCAGAGTTATAAACTGTAGCTCAAGCTGACAAGCTGTCAATTGTCAAAATCAGCAGTGCCATGCAAGCTATCGATTGTCAAAATCATTGGATTATTGACATCATCATCTACGATTCTATAGTAAATCATGCAGTTTTTAATATAAATCTATCCAATCAATTACTCTGGTTATTCATATGGTATTAATCTGCGCCACTGCCCAATACCACCGCCAAATTGAGAATTTCAATTATACAATAAATGAAAGGTAGAGTACTTCGATGCATTGAAAAGAGAGAATTAAATTTCTCATTTTACCTTAATGATTATCAATGTTCGAGCTAATAATTCAATAAATTTTGCTCACTTATGATCGGAACTATATGTTGATTTCTAAAACCAATAATTAATAAAATCTCAACCATTGATTTCTGAAAATCTAACGGTTCTACTGTTATTATGGAAGTTTCAGTTTGCAAGTATAGTACTTCAAGGATTTACTTCTGAAATGTATCTATAGTCATCCATCAAAAATTCATTGAATGGTCCCTCTTTTAAAACAAACTTTATGCACATGCATAATTTAAAATGGGAACATTGCTAGGTTGACGAGACTGAACCCTCAAGATTAAAGAGTTAATATTTAAGACTGTCATAAAAAATTTTGGCCTAACTTAGGCAATATTAAATGGTAAAAAAGAGCAGGATGACCGACAGACCTAAATAATTAATAAAATCTCAACCATTGATTTATGAAAATCTAACGGTTCAAGTGTAATTTTGGAGGTTTCAATTCACAATTCTAGTGCTTGAGAGATATACTTCCAGAATGCAACTATAGTCGTCCATCAAAAATTCATCGAATGGTCATTGTCCATAATGTCACATGGTCACTGAAACTTGCAACCTTAGAACCAAAGTCTAAAGTTTCAAAGTTTTCAAAACCTCTGACCCACCGACTACAAAGATGACCAAGAAAGACTTGCAACTAAGGTTAGGAAAATTTGCACTGACACTTTGCCACTGCATTTTTTTATTAGTTTGATATTATGTTTAAATCGCCAATGTTTTTTTCTTAATCATTTGAAAATAGGCTTAATTCGCCAATGTATTTTATTTTTTAGTTTGAAAAAAAGTTATAATCGCCAACAAAATTATTTTTTCTGGTTTGAAAATAGGTTTGATTCGCCAATCGAAATATTTTATTGGTATGAAAATAGTTTTTAATCACCAATGGAAAAAAATTAGTGATTTTAAAAAATTCGCATTTCACCAAGATTTTCCATAGACTTCTAGCGATTAGAAAAGATTCACCAATGGACATTATTATTATTTTCATGAAAAACGAAAAAAATTCGCCACTAAAATTAATATTTTTATCGAGAAGTATACAAGATTCACCAGGATTTTGCACCTTCTCCAAAGGGGGGGTTCTTAAATTTTTCCCTGAACTTGAGGATGTAAATAAAATTTACTAATTCTTACTCTATGGTAGCCATGCCAAAATATGTTGTAAGGAATTGACTGATATAACATTTCTTGTTATTCTACTTGATGTTCAAGCCAAAGGATGTTTTTTTTAGTGTTTCTCAAAAAGCTCAGTGTATCTGCCCTTGATCTAAAATCTATTTTTGAACATATCTAGTTGGTCATGAAATCACTACAATGTTCTCGCATCCCCTTGCAAAATACCAATGATTTCACCACATAATATGAAATGTGAGTTTTAAAGCCACTAGGAAGAGGGGAAATTTGACATGAGGCTAAGGGAGATTGAGAAATTCATTAGAGAGAGAACAAGAATATTTGTCTTGGATACCATATTTGATTGTTAATTTTGATTCCATTAGATCATTTGAGGGTACTTAGAGGTTCTATGGCTATCTTGCTCTCAAATAATCAATCAATGCTTATAACAACCTTTTGTTAAGTGTTTGAAAAAAACTATTCACCCAATTTGGGGGAAAGGAGGGAAGTTGGTTCAAGTAGTAGGATGGGGTAAGTTCAAGAGCATAGGACATCTAGAACAAAATGTGTAACCCTCATCGTTACAGTCAAATGATCCATTTTTTCTTTTTTTCCTTAACCTTTCTTAAAAAGAAAGTTAACTAGATTTTTTTTAAGAATTTGGACTTGTAAGATTATGAAAAATCCCTTGAAACTATTTTGTTTCTCCTTTTACCAAAATTTTTAAACATTTAAACCTAAAACCATTTTCTAAAAAACTAAAAAAATATATATTTTTTCTAAAATATTATTAGTCATATTCACCAACATCTTAATTATAGAATAAAAATAATAATAAGATCTATGATTCCATAAACTACCTTTGACCTTGTGGAAGTTAAAAAATCTTCTCTTCTATTCTATTATTATTAAAGGAGTAAAAGAAAAGATAAATAAAATAATAATAAGATCTATGATTCCATAAACTACCTTTGACTTTGTGGAAGTTAAAAAATCTTCTCTTCTATTCTATTATTATTAAAGGAGTAAAAGAAAAGATAAATAAGTCAACAGCCTAATAGACTTTATTACTACCAAGAGCAACTCAACACAGCCTTAAGCAGCTAATAAAAAAAATGTAACGGCAGAAAAATAACAATAATAAAATGAAACCACTTATAGGGGAGAGGGACCCATAGTGGGTCGAGCTCCTATACTAGGTACAGGAGCTGATTTTAAGAGATTCAAAAATTTACTGATTTTTACTCTATGGTAACCATGCCAGAATATGTTGTAAGGATTTAACTGATATAACATTTCTTTCTATTCTACTTGATGTTCAGGCCAAAGGATGTTTTATTTAGTGTACCTCAAAAAGCTCAATGTATTTTACCTTGATCTGAAATCTATTTTTGAACATATGAGTGAGTTAACCCATGTACTAAGTGCTCGAGTTAGATAAAATTTGAATCAAACCAGGGTCTCCTCTTTCAAAGTAGTTGTTTTGTTATCTCAAGTTTAAAAAAGAAAGATAAATCAAGTTGCAACATCACAACACCTTAAAAGAAACAGCACAATTCCTCCACATAAGTGACATATAGCACCTTTACACCAACAACACAACACAAAACACTAACACAACATAGGAGGCAGAATACACAACAATCTCACCAAAAAAATGTAGACAACTGTAGACACAACAATCTCCTAGTAAATCATCACAAGAGACCAAAAAATTAGAGAGAGTCATAAAAATGAATACTACCTATTGCATTTATAGAAGTTGATCACTTCACAAACAAATTCTTAGTTTCTACAGACTTTAGGTAACTATCATGTGAGAAAGCATCTAGGTCTATTGTTATTAACCTTTATAGAAGTTTATCACTTCACAAAAAAATCACGCTAGACCTTTCTACCATACAAAATGTAAGCCTCAACAACTTCAAGATCAAATTCATAAACATTGGATAGAAGCAAAAAAAAGATATAAGACGATGTGACTGCAACACTGCTAAATTTGAATGTATTGCTCTCAAGTATAGCTAACCGCAGAAAGTAACTTACAAAGGTGTAGAAACCAACAAACCCAGAAGAAGAGATTAGACATATGAATGGATATAGTAGAAACAATGAACCAAAAGACATTATATTCATGCATTAAAATTCTATTCGGTATGTAGAGTTTAGTTGGTAGGCTATTTGTGATAATCTCTGCTCTTTGTCAGGTTCTAAACCATACTTCACATAAATGCTCACCTAAATAATCTCCAAGCTCAATAAATGATGCAAACTATTCAAATTTTCATTTCCTAACTTCAAAATATTTCAATCTTCAAGCCTTGTATAAGCCCTATTTGTGGATGTTAGAACACTGGTAAATATGTATACACTATTCTTCAGTACCACTTGGTTTTCTTTATCCTGGTAAATTTGTATACTAATGCAGAGAATAATTCATGGTGGAGACATAAGCCTGAGTAGCTCACAATCATAATCATCAACATCGTGGTTTCAAGTTCTAGATAATAATTTAAAACTAAAAAAAAAAGTAGAAGAGATCTGCAACTATTACATTTGGCAGTCCCAAGAAAATAACTTAAAGAAAAAATCATGCAACGAAATTAGAGTGGTTTATTCTCCACCCACAGAAGCCACATACACAACATTTCACAAAATAGGAAATTTGAATTAAAATTAGATCTAACATTTCACCCTAGACCTTTATAGAAGTAGGAAAGCGAGTTTTATACTTCCCACATATGCAACATGGGAACACGATAAATGCAATAGGTATTATTCATTTTTACAACTCTCTCTACTTTTTAGTTCCTCGCTCAAGACAGTCCCAGGAACTTGGAGTACATATATCATATCACATTTCAACCTTAATGGAAACCAATGGCAATGACAAGTTTTAAAACAACAAAAGGAAAAAACTTAACCCATGTGAAAACCCAAAACCCTTTTGAAAACCAAAGCTTCAAAGGACAAGCAGACAGAAAATAAGAAGAACGATAAATATACGAGCACATAAAGCTTTGCAAACACAATAAAACCAATTAAATCCTCTCTTTTTTTGAGCTAGAAAGGTCATTTCCTTAGCAAGATAAGGAATCCTTACCAAGTTCGAAGGAAAAATGAGGAAAACCAGCAAATGCATGGTGTCTTATCAGCGCTAAGGTGAACCAGTATGGGTGCCACCTGCAACTACCAAAAGCGGAGAGTAGAGTCGATAATGGTGTCAAAGGGTTTGTTGAGTGTGAAGGAGGAGAGCATTGAATGCTCCATAGATGATCTAAAAGCCAAGGCACGATAACCAGCAAAAGCAGGATGGAGTAGGAGTTAATGAGTTTGCACTTCCTCTTTCATGCAACTGGACTTCTATTTAATGCAGGAGTGTGCAATGAAAAGGTGGCGAGTTGGTCGGATGTCCCATGGCATCATGAGCACAACTTATGATGCTACTTCCTGCCACCGATGTATGGTGTGTCTAGTCTTTGGTCGGCGGTTAAAAAAGGCCAAAAATTCAACCCCATCAAACAAACGTGTTGTTCACATGGAAAATCGATGTGCAACATGTTAAAATGAAATATTTAGGTTGTCCATGACACCGTCTACGTGGAAAAGTCATTTTTTTAATTCGGATGACGTGGCGCACTAGGTGGAGGGGGGAAGTTAGGGTGACCCACTACAGGTCCCTCTCCCCTAGTTCCCTTGGTAGGAGTTCTAATAGGAGTTCTAATAATTACTAATATGTGTAAAATAATTATTGATATTGAAATTTTGAGATTCAATTTAAGCTAAGAAAAAAATAGATTTATTTTTTTTAAATAGATTGAATAGTTGGATTATTGACATGTTAAAATAATTATAGAATAATTATACAATTTCTACTTAGCTTAATAGTTAAATTAATGTGTAAGATAATTATTGATATTGAAATTTTGAGATTCAATTTAATCTAAGAAAAAAATATATAATAGATTTAATTTTAAAAAATATAGATTTAATAGTTGGATTATTGACATGTTAAAAAAATATGATTTTCTCCTATAACTTCTACAATCCCCAGGCAGAGATTAGCCAATTAAGATTTAAATATTCATAGGACTTGAGTGAGTCCTCCTATAACTATTGCAACCCCCAGGTTACCACTTTCACCCGCCACAGGTGATCTATGCCTACACCTTGTTGGATAAAATTGGGGATACCTATTCAAAAATTTCCCTGCCAACCTAGCTTTGAACTTGAGAAAAACCCCAGGTTACTAGTTTTTAATAGCTACATGTGATTTGTACCTTCCCGTTGCTGGATAAATCTAGTGATACCTAGATTGAGAATACCTTCTCCATAAATTTCATGATAACCTAACTTTGAACATAGACATCCTATTCTACTAAAATAAGTGTGGGCTAATTAATTGGGTTTTGAACAAACGATATCATATTTATTGCTAGTGTGGGATAATCTCACCAGAAAAATGTAGACAACTGAAAACACAACAATATCCCAATAAATCATCACAAGAGACCACATAATAAATGTTAATGGAAACCCCATCATGACAAAAGTTGTATGAATTTTATGTAAATTCTCTTGTAATTTATTATGTCCTATATATTGTCCAGCATACTGTGAGGATCAGAGATACAATATTTCAAACAGTCCATATATTAGTGAATGTTGTATACTTCTGGATTTAACTGTGTGAAGTTTGTTAACATCAAAATCTGTATTGTGATCCAAAACATTGATGTTAAAAAAATTCAGAGAGTTAAATCCAGAAGCACACAACATTCATAACTTGAGGATGTAAATAAAATTTACTAATTCTTACTCTATGGTAGCCATGCCAGAATATGTTGTAAGGAATTGAGTGATATAACATTTCTTGCTATTCTACTTAATGTTGGGGCCAAAGGATGTTTTATTTTAGTGTACCTCAAAAAGCTTAGTGTATTTTCCCTTGATCTGAAATATGTTTTTGAACATATCTAGTTGGTCATGAGATCACTACAATGTTCTTGCATCCCCTTGAAAAATACCAATGATTTCACCACATAATGTGAAATGTTAGTTTTAAAGCCACTAGGAAGAGGGGAAATTTGGTATGAGGCTAAGGGAGATTGAGAAATTCATTAGAGAGAGACCAAGAAGATTTGTCTTAGATACCATATTTGATTGTTAATTTTGATTCCATTAGATCATTTGAGGGTACTTACTTAGAGGTTCTATGGCTATCTTGCTCCCAAATAATCAGTCAATGCTTGTAACAACCTTTTGTTAACTGTTTGAAAAAAACTATTCACCTAAGTTGGGGGAAAGGAGGGAATTCAGTTCAAGGGGTAGGATGGAGTAAGTTCAAGAGGGTAGGACATCTAGAACAAAATGTGCAACCTTCATCTTTAGGGTCAAATGATCCATTTTTTCTTTTTTTTCCTTAACCTTTCTTAAAAAGAAAGTTAACTAGATTTTTTTTAAGAATTTGAACTTGTAAGATTATGAAAAATCCCTTGAAACTATTTTGTTTCTCTTTTTACCAAAATTTTTAAACATTTAAACCTAAAATCATTTTCTAAAAAACTAAATAAAAAAAAAAAAATCTAAAATATTATTAGAGTCATATTCACCAACATCTTAATTATAGAATATAAATAATAATAAGATCTATGATTCCATAAACTACCTTTGACTTTGTAGAAGTTAAAAAAGATTCTCTTCTATTCTATTTTTATTAAATCAATAAAAGAAAATATAAATAATTCAACAGCCTAATAGACTTTATTACTGCCAAGAGCAACTCAACACAACCTTAACCAGTTGATAAAACAAATGTAACGACAGAAAAATAACAATAATAAAATGAAACCACTTATAGGGGAGAGGGACCCATAATGGGTCAGGCTCCTATACTGGGTATAGAAGCTGATATTAATAGATTAAAAATTTACTAATTGTTACTCTATGGTATCCATGCCAGAATATGTTGTAAGGAATTGACTGATATAACATTTCTTTATATTCTACTTGATGTTCAGGCCAAAGGATGTTTTTTTAAGTGAACCTCAAAAAGCTCAATGTATTTTACCTTGATCTGAAATCTATTTTTGAACATGTGAGTGAGTTAACCCATGTACTAAGTGCTCGAGTTAGATAAAATTTGAATCAAACCAGGGTCTCCTCTTTCAAAGTAGCTATTTTGTTATCTCGGGTTTAAAAAAGAAAGATAAATCAAGTTGCAGCATCACAACACCTTAAAAGAAACAGCACAATTCCTCCACAGAAGCGACATACAGCATCTTTACACCAGCAACACAACACAAAACACCAACACAATATAGGAGGCTGCATACACAATAATCTCACCAGAAAAATGTAGACAGCTGCAAACACAACAATCTCCCAATAAATCATCACAAGAGACCAAAAAAGTAGAGAGAGTTGTAAAAATGAATAATACCTCTTGCATTTATAGAAGTTGATCACTTCACAAACAAATTCTTAGTTTCTATAGACTTTAGGTAACTAGCATGTGAGAATGCATCTAGTTCCATCGTGTTTAACCTTTATAGAAGTTGATCACTTCACAAACAAATCACCCTAGACCTTTCTACCATACAAAATGTAAGCCTCAGCAACTTCAAGATCAAATTCATAAACATTGGACAGGAGTAAAAAATAGAAGATATAAGACGATGTGACTGCTACGCTGCTAAATTTGAATGTATTGCTCTCGAGTATAGCTAACTACAGAAAGTAACTTACAAAGCTGTAGAAACCAACAGACGCAGAATATAATAGATTAGACATATGAATGGATACAGTAGAAACAATGAACCAGAAGACATTATAGTCATGCATTAAAATTCTATTCGGTATGTAGAGTTTAGCTAGTAGGCTATTTGTGATAATCTCCTCTCTTTTTCAGGTTCTAAACCATACTTCACATAAATGCTTACCTTAATAATATCCAAGCTCAATAAATGATGCAGACTATTCAAATTTTCATGTTCTAACTTCAAAATATTCCAATCTTCAGGCCCTATATAAGCCCTATTTGTGGATGTTAAAACACTGGTAAATTCGCGTACACTGTTCTTCAGTACCACTTGGTTTTCTTTAGCATGGTAAATTTATATACTAATGCAGAGAATAATTAATGGTGGAGGCATAAGCCCGAGTAGCTCACAATCATAATCATCAACATTGTTGTTTCAAGTTCCGGATAATAATTTAAAACTAAAAAAAAGCAGAAGAGATCTGCAGCTATTACATTTGGCAGTCCCAAGAAAATAACTTAAAGAAAAAATCATGCAACGAAATTAGAGTGGTTTATTCTCCACTCACAGAAGCCACATCCACAACATGTCACAAAATAGGAAATTTGAATTAAAATTAGATCTAACATTTCACCCTAGACCTTTATAGAAGTAGGAAAGAAAGTTTTATACTTGCCACATACGCAACATGGGCACACGATAAATGCAATAGGTATTATTCACTTTTACGGCTCTCTCTACTTTTAGTTCCTCGCTCAAGACAGTCCCAGGAACTTGGAGTACAATTATCATATCACATTTCAAATTTAATGGAAACCAATGGAAATGACAAGTTTTAAATCAACAAAAGGAAAAAACTTAACCCATGTGAAAACCCAAAACCCTTTTGAAAAACCATGTGAAAATCCAAAACCATTTTGAAAACTGAAGCTTCAAAAGACAAGCAAACAGAAAACTAGAAGAATGATAAATATACGAGCACAGAAAGCTTTGTAAACATAGTAAAACCAATTAAATCCTCTTTGTTTTTGAGCTACAAAGGTCATTTTCTTAGCAGGATAAGGAATCCTTACCAGGTTCAAAGGAAAAATGAGCAAAACTAGCAAATGCACGGTGCCTTATCAACACCAACGTGAACCAGAATGGGTGCCACCTGCAAATACCAAATGTGGAGAGCAGAGTCGATAATGGTGCCAAAGGGTTTGTTGAGTGTGAAGGAGGAGAGCATTGAATACTCCATAGCAACTAAAAGCCAAAGCACGATAACCAGCAAAAGAAGGATAGAGTAGGAGTTAATGAGTCTGCACTTCCTCTTTAATGTGACTGGACTTCTATTTAATGCGGGAGTGTGCAATGAAAAAGTGGTGATTTGGTCGGATGCCACATGGCATCATGAGCACAACTAACGATTCCACTTCCCACCACCGGTGTATGGTGTGTCTGGTCTTTGTTCGGCGGTTAAAAATGGCCGAAAATTCAATCCCTCCAAACAAATGTGTCGTCCACATGGAAAATCGATGTCTAGCATGTTAAAACAAAATATTTAGGTTGTCCACGTCACCCTCTACATGGAAAAAAAAATAATAATTCAGATGACGTGCCACACCAGGTGGAGGGGGGAAGTTAGGGTGATCCACTATGGGTCCCTCTCTCCTAATTCCCTTGGTAGGAATTAATAATTACTAATATACATGTAAAATAATTATTGATAAAGAAATTTTGAGATTCAATTTAATGTAAGAAAAAAATAGATTTAATTTTTTTTAAATAGATTTAATAGTTGGATTACTGACATGTTAAAATAATTATACAATAATTATACAATTTCTACTTATTTTAATAGTTAAATTAATACGAGGCTCGTTAAGGGGCCAGGGTTGGGTAAATCGAACTAAGAAGAAGTGTACGATGGTTACTTGGGAAAGACCATCAGAAGGTTGGTGGAAGATAAACTTTGATGGGGCTTCAAAGGGAAATCCTGGCCCTTCAGGGGCCAAATTTATAATTTGGGACTGTAATGGTGATGTGGTAGCACTAGGAGAAAAGAAATTGATGGAAGGAACGAAGAATACAGCAGAAGCTATAGCAGCCCTATTGGAAATCAAGTGTGGTAAAAATTTAGGTGCTAAAAATATCCACTTAGAAGGGGAATCGATGATAATATTCCAAGCGGTGATGAACGGATCTATTCATGTGTGGCACCTTCAATATGTGGTTCAACAAATCAGAAAAGAACTAGCCACTCTTGAAAGATTTTTGGTTAGCCATATTAGACGAGGTGGAAATGTCGAAGTGGGCATGCTATCTAAATGGGTGCTATCTTTTAGTGAGGTGGGTGATTTCAAATTTTAAGACTTTAGAGACATAAGGTTAGCGGATTTTTTTGAAAATATAGGGGAGTACAATGAATTGAATGCACAGGGTGGTAGCCAATGTCTGGTAGTTCGACAAGACTAGTGAGAGATAGAGAATTTGAGCAGTGGCCTTGCAGTACTCGAAGCATTTAATTAGAAGTGGGCATTTAAGTTTGGTTTTATAGCCCAAGGCAGTGATGATTATCCTCGCATTTCAAAGAGGCAAAAACGTTTGGCAGCAGTGAGGCGGTGGTGAAGGCGGTGTTTTTTTAGAAGAAATGGAGGCCAATTTTACTTTTCTATCACAAAGGAAACTGAGACTATTTTTCGGTGATGCGTCGAGGAAGAGATTAGGGGATTATTCCACATTGAATATGGCAAGCTTGTGTAGTGTGTAAGAATGATCTTATGTAGGGATTTTGGCGCTCTGAAACACAGACTTAGAACAAATCTAGATGTGTATTCCTTGACTGTGGCTTGGGGTCTCAACTTAGGAGAATCTGTGGAAATGGTGCGCAAGGTGATGAAGAAAATTGTGCATGAGGATTTTTTGGTGAACATGGAGTCAATTTCGAAATGGGCAGTACTGGGGGTTGGCCTGGATATTTCAAAAGGAATTATTGATGAAGAAATTGAGTTACTCTTGGGGTCTCGAGACTTAAACCATTCATTCAATGGCTAGAAGGGAATTTTTAATCTCGATGCCGAGAAGAAGCCAGATTAGGATGGAAAGTGCTCAAGCTCTTTATTGAGCTCATGGAGGTTGAAGAGTTTATCGAGAAGGCTAAGTTGGAAGTGCAGGGCAAGGTGGTGAAAGTGAAGAGGCAAAGGAAACATTTGAAGAAGTAGAGCAGACACTAGAAGAAGAAGCATGTGAAAGAGCTGGGTGAAGGACCGTCGGGCTCAGGTAGTGCACATGAATGAAAGGACCCTCTATGGTCTTTTTTGCTCCTTTTTTTTATTGTAATTTTTGCTACTATTAGTAAAAATTGTGGTCTTGGGTTGGTGGGGTTTTCTGGGTTCTAGAAGTTTTGTATGGGGAATCATGGATGTATGTCGTTGGTGGTAGGATCTTGTCTTTTTAGCAGAAATAGGGGATAAGGGGTCTGGTATTTTTTATATGCATGTTAAGGTGCTTGTTTTTTATCTGTTAGAGGTTTTTTGGTAGGTACCAAAACTGAATTTGGATGTAATGTTTATTTTTAAGCAATATAAAATCTCATGTTACCAACCAAAAAAAATAGTTAAATTAATGTGTAAGATAATTATTTATATTGAAATTTTGAGATTCAATTTAATCTAAGAAAAAAATATATAATAGAATTAATTTAAAAATATATAGATTTAATAGTTGGATTATTGATATGTTAAAATAATTATGATTTTGAATTTTTGAGATTCAATTTGGTTAAAATAGTTAAATTGGATTAAATAAAAAATTTGACATACAATTGTTACTTAGCTTAATGGTTAAATTAAATGAAGTTTTTATATAGAATAATTAATAATTTCCAATTTTAACTTTGTCATAATTTTTGTATTTCTCAATGTGCAAACATTAAGGAAGAAGTGGTGAAAAAAATGCCTAAAAAAATCCAAAAAATTGCGAAATCAAAATATTATGTTTAAAATCCACCCTTATCGCCTAAATTTTTTTAGTCAATGATATTCAAGAAAAATAATTTTTAAAATTATAAAAGTTAAAAAATATGCATTTAACTTTCCAAAAAACTTCAAATATAATGTATGAAAGAAAATAATTAATTTTGATTGGTTGAAGTTCAAAACATTAATAACTAGTTAGGATTGGTGGTGCCTATAGTTCCCTCAACTAAAAATATATTTTGGAGAAATGAACATAACATTTTTATTTTACAATTTTTTAAGCTTTTTTTTGGCAATTTATTCACCACTAGTTAATGTTTGGTGGTGCAATGATTAAACATTATAATTTAATATTTTAAACTTTATTAGGCCAAGGCCAAATGCTTGTACATAAAAATGTAAAAATTTATTAATAGAATCTTTATTTCAATAATAACAAGTATAATAATAATCTTAATAATTTGTCAATAAAATAAATATAATATAAACTTTATAGAACTATAATATATATAATAGTAAAATAGTATAAAATATAATTTCTTAAAATAATTATTAATAATAAATGAACAAAGTATTATTAATAATGATATAAGATAATAATGTGGTTTTATAATATATGTGAAGACATCTTATAATTGATGCAAAGGAAGACTTGAATTAGAAGGATGGTGTTTCAGTCTACAACTGCAAGGCGTCGAGCTAGGGCATTTCAGCCCTAGCTTGTGTTTGCTTTCTTTGTCTGTGTGAAGGTTGGGGTGGGCGTCTGCTTCGTTTTGTGGGGGGGTTAATCTTTTTCCTGTGGTTGTTCTTTGGTGCTCCAGCCTAGTTGTTTTTGGTCATTTTTCTTGTGTGTAGAGCTTTGTCTGGCCCTCTTTTTTCCTTCATGGTTGGGCTCTTGTGCCAGCATGGGGGTTTGTTGTTGTGGGTTGTTTGTGGTGTTGGGTTGAGCATGGGTTTGGCGGTGGGTGTTTCAAGTGAGGGTCTCCTCTGATTTTTTGTGTCTGGGGTTGGCTCTTTCCTATGCATGTCTGTCCTAAGCCTTTTGGTGGCTATGTCTCAGGGTGAGCCATCTAGGGCTTTGCCCGACATGGATTTTTCGTGTTGCGGTGGGCTTGAAATCATCAAGCCATGGAGAAAGGTTTTTTTATAACACCCTCTTCTCTCTGAATACGGGGTCTATGGAATCAAATTTTTCTGGTGGATCTTGGATCTCAAAGATTAACGACTTCCTTGAACGCTGCAAAGAGAGACCTAAATTGGTGATTCCAATTGAGATGATTGTTGAGGATATTGAATATTATTCAAAGCATTCTCTATACTACAAATTTTTGGGAATGAGAGTGTCTCTACAATTTTTGGAAACTTGGGCTCGGAGGACTTGGGAGCCAGAGGGTGAAATGGAGGTCACGCTACTTGCAAATAATTTTTTCATGGTCACATTTATCTGCTTGGCTGATCGCAATAGGGTTTTTGAGGGGGGGGGCTATTTTCACAACCAAGTTGGGTTGTTCATCAAGCCATGGCATGCAGGCTTTAATCCCTCCGAGGAGCTTCCGAATCGTGTTCCAGTGTGGGTTCAGTTGCCCAGATTTCCAATTGAATGTTGTTGTGAGGATGTTTTGCACATGCTTGCTTTGATGCTTGGGAAGCCGGTGGGGTCTTCGACACAAACCCTAGGTAAGAAAGTAATGACTTTTGCTCGAATTTGTGTGGAAATTGATTTTAGTAGGCCTTTTCCAGATGCTTTGGATATGTGTGTGGGTTCCCATTCTTGGGTGCAACAATTGGATTACGAGACCCCTCCTTTCTGACGTCACCTTTGTCATGAATATGGTCACTTGCAGTGTAGATGCCCAAAGGCTAAGCCTGTGGTGCCTCAGCCTCCACCTCCTCATAACACCCCTGATGCTAATAAGGGGAAGAATCTTGTTTTTGTTGAGGGGGAGGATGCTGAGAGTTATGTTCCAGTTAAGGCTCATAATCAAAATAGAGGTCAAAAGAGGACTTTGATGGAGAGATAAGATGAGGATACTTTTAACAGGTTTGACGTCTTGGATGATTTGAACCAGCAGGAAGTTAATCCAAGGTTAATAAGTGTGGATCAAGGTGTGGTGGGTTCTGGCTTGGAGGGTCACACTTCCATTACTCCTCCTGCTCCATAGGATGAGTTTGCCATGCTTATGGTCCTAATTTGCAGGTTGGGGCTCAGGTGATGTCGAGTCCAAATGTTGAGTTGGGGCAAGGGGATGGAGTCACTTCTTTTCCTACGCGGAATGTTGGATCAGATGTGGCTAAGAGTAGCAAGTAGTCTCCTCAACTGGGCATTTTGCAAAAGGATGGCAAGAAGGGGGGGTCAGAGAAAAATGCTAAAATTGGTAGGAAGAAAGATTTGGAAAATATTGAGATGATGGGGGAGACCTTGGTGGAGTCAGGGTCTGTCAAGACCTTGGATTCCCATTTTTTTACTCCTTTGAAATGATTGTTATTTCATGGAATGTAAGGGGCTTGAATAGTGGCCCTAGACAAAAAGTTGTTCATGAGTTGGTTAAAATTCATTCTCCTGATGTTCTTTTTCTTTAGAAGACCAAGTTATTTGTTGAGTGCATGATGGGTTTAGTGCCTAAGTTGTGGAAGAATGGTGAGTGCCAGTGTATTGGAGCTCAGGGATCCTCGAGGGCTGTGGCTTGTTTTTGGAACCCTCAGAAGATTCAGCCTTTGCAATGGTTATCCTTCAATTCCTCTTTATTGATGGTTTCTTTATGTCCTGAGTTGGGGGAGTTTGTTCTTTTCTCCAATGTTTATGCACCTGTTGAGTTCCAAGGTAAACTTCTTTTATGGACCAATATCCATTTTGTTCGTAGCCTATTTCCCTATCAGCCATAGATCATTGTAGGTGACTTTAATGCTATTACTGAATTAGTTGAGAAATGGGTGTATTGCAAGACTAGAGCCCTCTGTGTTGTTGTTTCAGGACAATATATTAGCTCTCAATCTTGTTGATATCAAGCCTAGAAATGGTCAGTTTACTTGGAACAACAGAAGGGTGGGTGGCAGTTACATTGCTGAACGTCTAGATTGTTTCATGGTCTCGAGCTACTTTTGGGTCGGGGGAATGTGGCCTTCTAGTTCTGAGATATTAGATTGGAGAGGTTCATATCACTAGCCTATAAAGCTAGTTATCTCTTCTGCTCAGGTGCCTCAGACGCCGACCTTCAAATTCCAGCTAATGTGGTTGTGGGACCCTGACCTTCATGGTTGTGTTACTGATTGGTGGAGGTATGGTAGACCTGCTTATGGTACCGCAATGTATATTTTTGCTAAGCTCCTTCAATATGTCAAGTATTAGCTTAAACGGTGGAACCAACAATGCTTTAGAAACATTTACCATGCGAAGCTTGCTGCACAAGCTAAGTTGGATGGTATTACTAGGCTGATCAGGGAGGATGGGGCATCTGAGGATTTTTTGCAGGACGGGGCTAGGGCATTGAAAGCTCTGGAGGAGTGGGAGCTAAGGGAGGAAGTCTACTGGAAACAGAAAGCCCAAATTGAATGGCTTCAGGAGGGAGACAAGAATACTGCCTTCTTCAATTCACTGAAGGCTAGACGTCATGGTAATTCCATTTCATCTTTGGTTACTGATAGGGGAGAGGTTCTTTCTTCTACTCAGGATATCTCGAATGAAGTTGTGTAGTATTTTGCTTATTTATTTAGGGAGGACTCACAAGGGGACTCAATTGAAGAGGCTCAGGTCCTCACTTGTATTCCTTCTTTGGTCTCTCGAGAGATGAAGGAGAATCTTATGAGTGATATTTCATTGGAGGAGTTGGAGAAGACTATTTTCTAGATGAAGAAGGGTAAAGCTCCTAGTCCAGATGGTTTCCCGATTGAGTTCTTCCAGGAATTTTGGGAGATTATCAACCTGGATTTATTGGCAGTCATTCAAGAGTCTCAAAAGAATAAGCAAACACTTTGGGCCCTAAATTATACCTTCCTTTCTCTCATCCCCAAGGGTGATGGGGCAGATCAGTTAAGTCAATTTTTCCCCATTTATCTTTGCAATGTTATTTATAAAATTATCTCTAAGTTGATTGTTGATAGGTTAAAAAAGTGGCTTATGATGTTGATTTCTGAGGAAGAAAGTGGTTTTGTGGCGGGCCGTCATATTTTGGATTGCGTGGTTATTGCTACAAAGACTATTCATTCTATGGAAAATTCCAAAGATAAGGCTATGTTCATCAAGCTGGACATGGCTAAGGCTTATGACAGAGTCTGATGGTCCTTCCTCCAAAA
Source organism: Sequoia sempervirens (assembly GCA_007258455.2). Classification (NCBI taxonomy): domain Eukaryota; kingdom Viridiplantae; phylum Streptophyta; class Pinopsida; order Cupressales; family Cupressaceae; genus Sequoia; species Sequoia sempervirens. The sequence continues at coordinate 41,908 of VDFB02061035.1, forward strand.
AGTTTTGGGGGCCTTTGGTTTTGAGGAGTGGATTCGCTGGGTTATGAGTTGTGTGACTTCGGTTTCTTTCTCTATTCTAATTAATGGGGAGCACTCTGAACTCTTTGGTGCTTCTCGGGGTTTGCGGAAGGGTGACCCCCTCTCTCCTTACTTTTTTCTTCTTTTGGTGGAAGGTTTGGGACAATTGATAAAAAGGAAGGTGGAGGGGGGTTTCATTCAGGGATGGCGATGGGGAGGTGGCTTACCAGTGCAATCTCACTTATAGTTTGTGGATGACACTACTTTGATGGGCATGGCTACTATTAGGGAGACTTCAAACATGCGCAAGGTGTTGGATGTTTATCTTGTTGTTTTAGGCCAGTTAATTAATAAGGGCAAGTCTTCCATATTTTTCTTCAATACTCTGAACTCCATTTAAAGGAGAATTGCTCATATTCTTAGATTTCATATTGGAGCTCTCCCGTTGACCTACCTTGGGATTCCTATTTCGGTTGGTAAGCAGTCTAAGGATTCTTGGCAAGTTATTCTGAAAAAATTGTGTGTCAAAGTCACTCATTGGACCCTTCGCTGGCTATCTTTTGTGGGTCAGGTTCAGCTGCTCAAATCTATGGTTCAGGCTCTCCCTCTTTATAGGTGTATGATTTAGGTGGCACCGATGGGTTTTGTTATGGATCTAGATTCCTTAGCAAGACAATTCTTATGGGCTGGTAGTTTATTGTCTTCCAAGTGGAGCCTTGTTAGGTGGGATGTTGTTTGTATCCCAAAACAGTTTGGTGGTCTTGGGTTAAGGCAGTCATCACTATCTAGTGCGGCTCTGGCTGCTAAATTGTATTGGCATTGGTGTGTGGAATAGGACCGGGTGTGGGCTAGGATTCTGACTCAGAATTACTTTCCAAGGATTCCTTAGAGTGATATCCCTCGTTATAGCTTGACGGGGAAGGGATCTATGATTTGGAATACTCTCAAGAAAGGGGTTGCGCTCATTAAGGATGGATTATTCTGGATTTGTAAGAGCGGGTCAGAGGCCCATTTTTTGCATGACTCTTGGGATGGTCACCCTCCCATTGTTTCTCAATATCCTCATTTGTTGACTTTGTGCCAGAGGTTCTGTGAAGTTAGATGGTCGAGGGTGCGTGACTTTAAGTCTCTTTCTTTTTAGGGGCAATTTAGTTGAGGCGAGATGGAAGAATCCTGAGGAATGGCCTATTGTTGGTATGGAGGAGGAGTGCGTTGAGCTTCATTACATTCTTTCTTGTTGAATTTGTAGCTCCCTCATGGATGACGATGTGTTGGCCTGGCTTCCTAACCCCAAGGGTGCTTACACCGTTTCTTCTGGGTATCAGGAGTTGCTTTCCCAGCAGGTTGAGGGGGTGGAGGTTCATTGGTGGAAGAAAGTTTGGAATAAGTTTTCTTGGCCAAAGTGTAATTGTTTTATTTGGACTTTGGCTTGGAATAGGTGTTTGACTTGGGATAATATCCGGAAGAGAGGTTTTTGGGGCCCATCTAGGTATGTTCTTTGCAGGTGTGGGGAGGAGGACTCTCCCCACCTGTTCTTTCATTTTTCCTTCACCTTATAGCTCTGGCATTTCTAGTGGGGTGTTTGGAAAATCCCCTACATTCATGCCTCCTCCCTGGTTGACTTTTGGGATAGTCTAGGGAGGCCCCCCTCCTCTGCCTCTTTCTTGCAGGATTTTTGGTATGTTGGCCCCATCTTTCTGCTTTGGAAAGTTTGGTTGGAAAGGAATCGAAGAATATTTTGAGGTAAAAACTTGGGGATTCAATAGGTTTGGTTTAGAATTGTGGGAATGATCCAGGAGACGATTGAAGCTAAAGTTGAGATAGTCCTACCATTGGAGAAAGAAGATGCTGAGATGGTTGATCGGTTGGGCATTCAGGGGCTATCTTTGGCATCTACTTGCATTAGGAGAGGAAGGTGTGTGAATCAAAAATTTCAAAGGGTCAGGATTTGGTTGCCCCCTCTGGATGGCTTTCTGAAGATTAATACGGATGGCTCTTCTAGGGGAAATCCTAGACCGGCTGGGATTGGTGCAGTTGGTAGGGATTCTTCAGGATTGGTGGTTTTTCTTTTTTCTGCTAATGAAGGGATTCAGACTGTCAACAGGATGGAAGGCTTAGCTATCCTCTATGCCTTGAAGCAGGTGTTTGCTTTGGGGTGGCGTAAGGTTATTTGTGAGTCTGATTCTCAATTCTTGGTCAATTTACTTCATGAAAAGAAGATTGCTGATGTTAGCTGGCAGTTGGTTGTGCTGGTGTAACAGATATTACAGGTTATCTCTTTGATGGAGTTGGTGTCTTTTTTCCATATTCCAAGGGAATGGAATAGGGCAACTAATTGTCTGGCCAAATGGGCATCATAGAATATAGATGGTGGGAAGATCAATGGGTGGGAGCAAGTTTCCCATGAGTTATGTCAGGACTTGGAGAGGATTCTTGTTGAGGATGGGAGTGGTATTAGGGAAGGGTGATTTTGTTCCTGGCTTTTCTGGTGGCCTATGTTGGCTCCTGGGGCTTTGGCCCTTTGCTGTTATGTGATGCTTTGTTCTGATATTCAATAAAGTTTTTACCCCTTTTTTATTAAAAAAAAAGACATCTTATAATTGATTTAATTTAACACTTTTGCACATTATATTTATAATGAAGTTTGTATTTTATTCATACAAACATAGAAGTTAAATTTAAATTTTAACAATCACAATTATACTTGTATTGAGGAGGATTTTATTTACAACTATCACTGATTGCAAATTTAATATAATATAATACATATAAAATAATACTTCATATTTAATATAATAATACAAAATAATATAATAATATAAAATAATATAATAATACAATATAATATCATATCATATAATATAACTAGTTTCAAATCTATTATATATTAAGTTAATATGTAAGATACTAATTTTAACATAATATTATAATAATATATATTTGTATAATATCTAACATACATAATCTAATGGTTTCTTTAATTTATAAGAAATAAATATTATATAAAAAGATCAATGATTGCACTAAATTTTTTTGAAGATATTTTTCACAACAATTTATTTATTTTTCTATTAATTTCATTATATTTAATTTTTCTTAAAGTAAAATGCTTGATTTTTTACTTTTCTAATTTTTGAAATTATTTTCCTCATCTCCTAAAAACAATTTGATAAAACAAATTTCCTAAGACATTTTGCATGTTGCTTAATTTTAGAGAGCAAAATTTAAAATGGCCTAAAAAAATCTCATAATATTTGTTTGCTTTAATACACAAATTCACATAATGTATTAGCAATTTTTTATAAAGATAAAATTTATGATATATGTTAAGTATTTTAGTTAAGTTGATTTTCATATAATTGTAGGGTGCAATAATAATGATAAAAATAGTTTGTTAAGGTAAGTAAATAATTTAGTGAAATATGTGACTTTTTAAATTACATTATTTTTTACTTGAAGAGCTTCTTTTTTATAGAAACAAAATGAAAACAAAACACATTATTTAATTTATATGTTAATTTGTTAAATACATAGCTATTTTTTTAAATAAGAGATTTATTAGTTCCTCCTAAGATAGGAAAGGCCAGTTTTTCACTAGTTATTAATGTTTATGTTTCTAACCAATGAGAGTTCATTTTTTTTGTATTTAAAAAATATTTGTATATTATTAAAGTGTAAGTGCAAATTATATAACATAACATATTTGAGAAATGAATTTTCTTAAATGTAATTGGCTAGAAAGTTTTGCCTCATGAGGGCGATTTATACGGAACCATTTTCATAGTGGCGATAATAGTGGCATATGGAAAGGCATCGCTTGTTGGAATGTGGTCAGCAAAACTAAAACCATTATCAAGTGTGAAGCTGACAATTTGATATTCAGAGCAAACAAACCAACTACAATATCTTCGTGCATGCACTGGCAAGAGGAAATGGTTTACTTTGCGAGGTATTCCCATCCATTCATATTTATTTGGCTTTCCTTCGATTTATATCCTTTAACTTCACATTAAACTCTTCTTTTATGACAGGGTATTTGATTTGTCATTGATTTCAATTAACCAAGCTTGATATTGTTGTTATACAGAAGAAACAATTCAATTGTGTTTAGGTACTCAGCTACTCCATCATCACATTATTAATAATAAGTACCATGTTTAATTTCATTGGCTTTTGTTTCATTAGAAAACAAATGCTCCCCTATTTGATTTATGGAGTTATCAATGGACACTAGAACAAATCATCAGCACTTGCATAATTTGTCACGTCGCGAGAACACATGGTAGTTCAAGTATTTCACCTTGCCTATTCAATTAAAAAGATTTAGAAACTTTTTGTTTGTTAAGTATGCTTCTGTTTAGAAAGCGGTAGCCTTAAAATGGACCGTAATAAATTTGAACAGGGGTTAAGGAATGCGATAGTGACAAAATTCTTACCTAACATAGTAACCTTGGGGGTCTTTCAGTTCGTTTTCAATGATAAAATGACAAGAGTATACTTGTAATCCATAAGTGTCGTCTAGACTATCCTAGAATTGTATCCCCATGATAACTTTACCCTTCCATGGGCTTCAAGAAGAACAAATTTACTACCTGAGGCTTCTTGAATATGGTCCGACATGTACATATTAAATAGGCATGTTGTGAGCAGTCAGCACCATTTACTTATACCCTTAATACCAGCTTGATCAAGATTTCCAAGCAACACTCCATTTGGGTAAAAATCTTTACCAAATTGATTCATAGGGGACATAATGGATCCTTGATTTGCTTTTGATTTCTATCACCGTGATGTGAATTTTCAAAACCAAAACTATAAGGAGAAAAGATAAATCACACTTGGAAATAAACATACATTGGAGACTATATGTCTTGCTACTAATAAAAGAATATGCATCTTCTGTTGGAAATTTATTTGAACTATTGAATTAGTACTAACAATTCTAAAACTAAGCAATTAATACAAACTTGCTTCTATGAAATTAAGGCAAACAAATAAACTAAATGCTGAAAATCAAGTAGAAAAGAAGATGAATGTGCGCTTATTGGGCATTCGTTCAAGCATCCATTAGTTTTGATTTTTACAAGTCACTTATCTTCCCATCTATATGAGTCCTGATCAACAACTAGATAGTCTCCTTGAATATCCTTTGCAAGACGAATTTTTTCATCTAAATATACTATGTCAAACCTGCAAAAAGTGCAATGATTCTTGTCAAGCAAAGAGATTAAGCCCAAGACAAGTTGAGTGTTCTATTTCTGGTATCATGTTTTCAATGTTTGAGAGCTTATACCTCTGCGCCCATACCTTTAGATATTAAAAGAATCTTCATTCTTGCAGACTAAAGATGCGCATACGCAAAAGAATGAAGTTGATTTAAGAAAAAATGCATCACTAGAATATTAATTTCGAGCACTCTATAAGGTTGTTGTTTATGTAATTGAAAAAGTTCACGTCTATAATCTTAATAAACTTAGGTTACAAAAACTAAGTTGGGATATCAATCCAGAATTGTTGAAGACTATTAAGTATCTATTAGGTATTAAGCATGTACTAGTTTCTCTCAAAAAATATTATAGTTCACTAATAACAGAAATAATAGATGTTTCCTCAGTAAGTAGTAAGCACAAATAAAAGCCACTCATAACAGAGGACAATAACTCTTGTAGAGTTGCCTATAAGAATTCTGATTCAAAATCCTACATCCCACCAGAGAGATTAAAATCAAAGGAATGTTCATCCCTTCACAATTCTTACAAGTTAAGAGCTCATGTGGGAAATCAACTATAGATGAATTTCTTTGTTGAACATTGTTGGATGAATACTGGATAACATAATTGTTTTGAAGAAAATCAGATGAATCCTAATTTTGTGTGTCCTTTGATTTTTTGCAAGCAACAGATAAATAGAAGGGTATTGTGGCCTGATACCATGGTTGGCAGCCCACAAACAAGCAATCTGACTAAATAAAGCTGCAATGAGTAACACTAAACATTGACAGGTAAGACGTATTAACAAAAAATCACATATAAGATTATCAATTATTGGTATGCGAAATCACCATCGACCCAAATAATGTGACACAAAATTTTCCCAAAGAAAACATGTGTCAAAACAAAAAAAATTATCTCCTACTAAAATGTATATGCAATTGAGTGTGATGTACCATTAGGTTTTATGCTACCATCATCTTTCCCTCTTTGTAGTGCCCCACCAAGCAACCCAAAAGAATACATTACATCAAGCATTGATGGCACAAATTTTTTTTTTTAAGTACTAACATACATCATAATAATCATATATCACATGATATGAAACTAAACATGAACTACATATAACAAATCCCTCGGGTTTACTTGTCTGCATTACTTTTCACAACAACATTATTACATCACATGAAAGGTAGTATACACCAGTAATCATAAGATAACATGAGCATGGTTAACACTTTAATCAAGAGTTACAATATTACAATGTTGTTTCCCAACATGAATGGGGAAGATACAATACAATGGAATGTTACATTTGAAATGAAGGAATACAGAACTGCAATACTGGTTTCAACTCTGGATCATCTCAGGAGTCACTGCAAGGTACAATTTCGCACTTCTCAATCGACAATTGGGGACCCAATGGGGTGCATAGCATGTTCCACCCAACCACGTGGACCCGAAGGCCCACCCCCCGTGCTAAGAGATGACAAGAAGGATCCCGAACAATAACCATCATACAGAACAAAGGTACAAGACTTCACAACAACATCCACAATAACATAAGGCAATCTCAACACAAGATATAACCAACACAAGATGTGCCTAACATAAGGAATAACCAATAAAGCATCAACATACAAACGTCAACATATGCTTCCAGAGACTCAGGAATATCATAGAGGGAAAACAAAGCATACTTGGTTGTTTAAGGAAGAGTGTCATCGCAATGTTGCATGGGTTACCCTGGCGAATCTTCCTAGGTCCTGGCCCCCAACTTGGGTTACCCTGGTGACCTCTTACGAAACCCAGCCCCACATGCAATCCAATGCGGCATCGATTATCTTTCATAAGGACAAGACAATGATTTTTCCATTCCAGGCCTTCTCAACTCATTTCAAGCCCATACAAGCACTTGACCATGAGTGAGGCATTCACTTATATCTTGTTAATGTGTGATTCTATCCAAAACCCCTAAATAATATTATCATTTTCACTTGATTAACAAACTTCCAATGAGTTACCCTGAGACCACTTCCGGGTCTCGGCCCCCATTGAAAGCCACTCCCCTTATGAACAACAAAACTCAAAAGACACTATCAGGGTAAGCCCCCATGCACGATATATAAAGTCACAAGTTAAGATTGCATTAAACAAGGCATACACCATCCTACACAAAATACTCATAACGAAACTATTTTCAAGTGCAAGGCTAAACCCAATCATCAAATAGATCATACAAGCATTAGTTCACAAAGAACCAAAAGTAAAAGCCAATATTAAAACAACACCCTTCTTTCCCTTTTCTCTGGAAGACTGATAAATCACTAAAACAAGGTTTTCCCAAAAAGGTGGCAACAAAACTTGATCTCAAAATCACATCAAACTCAAAGTCATAACAATATTACTTTCACAACTCTAGTTACGTAATTCACCTCAATATCGATTCAAAACAAACTCAATTCCAAAAATGTTTAACTCATCATCACAAAATACCCAAATAAAAATTTCCCAACAACTTATGATCTATCAAATAAACAACTTAACAATTTCAACAACCATGACAAAGAGGAGTATTCATTCGACAACCTTTTAAGATACCTAACAAAATAAGTACAACAATTTTAACTATTATAACCACTAATATGTCATACATCAACACAAACTTATTACATCAATAACTTCTAAAACATAATAACAAAAATTACATGTTTCTATATATATATATATGTAAATATTTCATATACTTTTTACACAAGTTCATTGAGAATGACATTCTTAATCCTTTCAACTAGCCAATAGATCTAAATAGCTTTACATCTTACCTCAATAATTTACATAATTAAACAATAAAGTATTACCTAAACCTTACTTCTATAGATGACTTTACTTTCGTACTTTTCTTACATTATTAAAATACTTGCACTTTAATACAATAATAAATATAATGAATCAAATTCACATTCGATTAATTACAAGGAACTATCTAGCAATTCCTTTACACATCCTAAGTCAAAATACAAGACGAATATACATCTACATATATATATATATATATATACATTGGTAGGGTGAGAAATACATATAGAAATGATTCAGTTATGTCATTAGCAAAACGGTGAAGCAGAGTTATAAAGTAGTCAAAACTAATACATAATAATAAAAGAAACAGTGATGGAAATTAGTCATCCTTCCTCAACCTAATTATTAACTGAGAGCGGATCCAAGATTACGCATTCTACAGGCAGTTTGACGGATATGCAAGGTCAATACAAGGTTAAGTCTACTAATTAGGATGCTATAGAGCAGATTAAGATTGCATTAAATTTCCATGCACGAGTTGATTACCGGTGCACTATGGCACATTCAAAATCCCAATTATATCCATCAAATAACTATTATGACTTGATTCGATACAAAGTTAAGTCGACTAACTCATACTAAACAAGGGTTAAGAAGATAGTCAAGGCACAGGGCGGCGGCCAGCAAGCGAAGCATTAACTCAGACAAATTCCTATATAAAAATTTATTGGTAGATTACCTAAGAGTCTCCATCCCCAAATTTCGATATGGTTAACTCCTAGAGTAAGGTATAAAGAACGTATTACTAGGCGCATAAAATAGAATATAAATACTCTAATAAATTCTTAACAAGTGGATGGATAGACTTAGATTTAAGCATTTAAATTTATATATGTAAGCAGTTGTTAATAAACTCACACATGGTGTCTCCTAATTTATTCAACAAGGATACAAATGCCTTATGTGGCGGATGAGCTAAAGAAAAATTGTGGTTATCTTAAATGACTACAGTTATGTACATAATGCACTCCATTAATCACTCTGGCCATTTTAAATACAATCTAATTGTCAACTCTCAGACGCTTTTACATTGGTTAATAATTTATTTTTTTAAACGAATACTTCATCACTAATTTCGCTATGACTTATCTTCCAGTGTAGGGATTTAAGTGCAAAATTCTCTAGCACAAGGAATATCACCGATTACTATAACAGAGACATGTTTCCAAATATCTTACTGGAGTTTTTCTCTCACTCTAAACACATCCCAATAGCTCTTTCTAAGACTCACCTGCCTAGTTTGGCCGACGTAATTCATAGAAATTGTCCTCTCAGGAGATACATTTGCCATCACTTTGACTGAGACCACATCCTATTGATCGACGCCACAAAGGAACGACATAATGGTTGAAGGTTCCAACAATAAAGGGTTGAATGGAGCACGCCTCAGCTGTGATAGGTTGCCAACGATTCAGGGAGCTTTTTTAAACATCCGCACCCTTCTAAGTTGAAGTGTTGCAACAGTAAAAGAATCAAGGAGGTTACTTAAATCTTAAACTTCCTATTATGTTCAAGGGCTACGGCTGAGGAAAATTAACTCTAACATCAGAGAGAGATTTTTAAACCTCCACAACCATTCTATTTTCAAGTACAACAGGTTGCATATTCACTATGCATCGGGAAAACTTAATACCTTCAAAAGGAATAGCCATGCAAAACTGGGCGGCGCCATAGAATAGAGGAAGATTCAGAGCACAAAAGAAAGATACATTTATCTAAGGGTATACGGTTAAAGTTTGCTAATATTGACAGTATAAATACCAAGAAGGTTAAACTGAAGGAAAACTATAGCTGAGAAAGGACTAATTGATTGGGGTAAAGAGAACAAGGCTTCGCCCTTATTCAAAATTCAAACAATTTTTATGATAATACAAGCGCCTATTCCATTTAAGTATGATCTCAAAACCTAGTGTAAATCATGTTCAAAAGCAAGCTAAACAATAATTTTACGGAATGTACTCAATAATTACAAAGAAGTTTCAAAAAAGATCTGCCAAAATTTATTCTAATTAAGATTTCAAGCAAGAGTCGACAAAGATGGGGATTTAAGGAAAATAGAGGAACCTATTTAAGTTGGATAACTAGGCTGGAAATTTAATGCAGAGCTCTATCCAGTTGCTGGTGCAATTCCAACTTTTAATTTATTTTCCTGAGAACGAGCTGTATCCTGACTTATTTCTGCAAAATATTCCTCTATCAAGCGCTCTTCTTGAATAAATTTCACATTTACTAGAATCTCAACTGACGACTCAATAGTTTGATTAAATCCATTCTCTCCACCATATGATACATCAACAACATTAAGTATCTTTGCCTGAAGCCTGGCATCGAACATATCAGATTGGCTTATTTCAGTCTTAAAATCTGCAGATCCTGCCAAGATCAAAACCCCCAACGTTTGGCTGACTAGTAGCAGCATAATTAAAAAGAACTCAATTGCTAGCTTTTTCCGTCTTTTTAACCTAACTGTGGCATTCCTCCATACGAAGACATGCCAAACCCCAAAGCTAATTGTCCGCCCCATTCTGTTGTCACCGCCTCAAACTATCAGTTAAACTCGCATTCAAAAGGAAGTGGTCGACTTTTTTTTTTTAGTTACAAGAGGATCTTTTTCTATTTTCACATGCAATCACCATAATTTTCCCTGAATGAATGCTCCATTAAAAGTGTAACTTCCCATATTTTTCTCCACTTCGGTTATCCATCAAGATATTTGTTTTCATTTTTTTTTAAATTATTATTATGCACCACAATCATTATGTATTTATATATATATAATTAGAGCAATTATTTAATCAATACCTTATATATAAAAAATCTTGTATTCAACTATCACAATACCCATAACTTCAATTAACTTTATGGTCAAGACGAAGTGCAGAGGGGGTATTACACTCTTAAGATGAGATCACTACTCATCTTAGTGGTAGACAATCTTCTATATACTAGTTTGAAATGTTTGCTCTCATTTCTTCTTCAGCTCAGATAAATATGGTAGAGATCTAGTAAAATTATTTTGATCTGGTTACGAATAGCTTAATAGATTTTTTTTGTAGGACCCCATATCATTTATTATTTCACTGTAGGGCCTTGTAAAAGAACCTGGAAATGGAAGGCCAAGGAAAAAACTATGTGGACTAAGGTTTGTGGATGTCTATCCTTTCTCTGAGCTAGGATAAAATAATGTGCTTTCCTGACCAATTTTAAGTAATTGTGACATTTGATCTCATCGAGAGAGCCATTATATGGCCAGGATTGGAATGTACCTTATTTGTCACATTAGCCTCCATCTCATGGTCCTTAGGCAAAATCTATAGTGCACTTAAGCACACCCTTTCAGATACGTGTTCTGGCGTCATACCTGCGTGACCTATTACACAGGTGATGGAAGGGTTGGTATAACGTATATTTTGGTTTTGCGAGAAATCCTTTAGGCTAAGCTCATCAGTGGAAAGAAGAGAATCTAATCCTACCCGAATCCAATCAGGCAGGCGAAGGGAGGGTTGGTACAGATTCTGGAAAGTTCAAACCTCACCTGAGGCCTTGGAAAAGATAGAGAAAGCAATGGCAGGCGAAGGCACTCTTCTTTTCCAGCCCAGATGAGACGAGAGATGCCACCAGTAGTCCAGTATCTTATTAAATTAGTTGGAAGCAAGTTTGGAGGCGTAGGCAACTATCCTTGCGAATAGTAGGGGCCTGTCTCACCTATTCATTCTCACTCCTACCCCGAAGTCCTACTCCCCAATCAATATTCATTCTCAGTCTAACCAGAATGAAATGAGGGGACTAAAATGGGGATATTGACATGTCAGGTAGTGATTGGTTGGAATGAGAGGATTCCTGGAGATTGGTATTGGTTTAGAACTTCTCGAGCTTGGTACACCAATCCTAGTTAGCTACCTTTGGGTAGGACAGAACACACCATCCTTACTAAAGTGGCTTATGCCAAAGAATAAACAAGAACACACACAAACAAGAACACGGTATTTTTATAGTGGTTCGTCTTATAAACTACATCCACTTTCAACAGGGGAATCTCATTTATTAATTCTCAATACAATACAATAAATAATATTGAAGCAGCAACAACTTTTATAATTTAGTCTCATCTCCAAAATGGAAAAACCCACCAAAATGATCAACTTCTAAATTAGCAAATACATACCAAAAAGAAGTCAGTTACAAAAAAAGGCATCCGTTTCGAATGTGAGAGAAACGGTCGTTATAATTAGAAAGAATATTTGGGCTTCACCAAACCCAACACTTTGTACTATAGCTAGCACTAACTGCGAACGTGATAGGTATCACCAACTGCACCTGGCAATGTCGGTATAACAAACTACCTTTTATTAGAACTGATTTCTAGCTTTCAAGCCCTATCTACAGTCATTCATTCGTAGAGATGCATCTCCTTGAACTAACTCTCAAACCAAGAAGGAAGGCCACATCCAAACCTACTAAAGATAGATAGATTCATCGAACCATTTTCTCTTTTCAAGAAATCAGATTGCAGGTTGTTCGATGTACCATGCCTGATGTACCAATCTATGATGTGTCTCACTTACCTGATATTGATACTATTGTTCTCATTCATTGGCGATAATTATTGGATCTGTGTGTAAAATCTGGAGATTTGTGTTTGACTGTAAACAGTTATCTCTTGTGATTTATCAGTAAATTATTATTTATGTTCATGGGCATCTTACACAAGACAATATTTTTATGCATTTCTTGCAGAGTCTACTCCAATTGATCATAACAAAAAAACATCCAATTTTGAAAAGAATATAACATAGAACCAAATAATAATGAAAATCCAAAACAAAGATTGTCAAGAGTGTATCTCATTTAGCTTTTATTTAATCTTTCTCTTTATGTCTATGATTTCCTGAAGTTTTTCTAATCATCCAAATAAAACGTTGATGGATATGTAGCACATTTAGTGCACTCATTCCCTAGTTCATCATATTTGGTAGAGAGCATGCCCATCTAGATATGACTTTAGAATTTGGTTGACTTATCCAGACATAGTGATGTCGACAAAAATTCAAATGAGACAAGCAGATTTGGAAGCTAAGGGTATACAAATCAATGTCTAAGTTAAACATTTACTTCCCTAAACAAATATCAATTCACATAGTCATGAGTCTACAATATAGAATTGTGATTCTAGATGGTAGGCTTATAACTGTACTATCCTAGAAATGAATGAGCATTGTGTGGTCACCTTCAAAGGAATAAAATAATTTGAATCATCAATTTTTTGAATCATTATGGTTGAAGTATCTGATGTGTCCACCATAATATTGAGTAAAAATTGTCAAATGAAGAGCAAGTTCTTTAAGGGTTAAATATTTGCAATCCAAACAGTAGCATCAAACTTTGAGCTACAAAGGATAATTTTAAATTTTATATGGTTATTTAAAATACTAAAAACTTTTGCTTCAGAATTAGTTGTGCCAAACTTTCAACTTACACTTTATTTTGAAGGTAAGGACAACAACAATAATAGTTAAATGCCTTAAAAACAAATTTTTCAGACAAAATGGGTAGATCTAAACTTTCATAGACCACTTTTTACATACTATATAAGAAATATTGTAATCTTCATTTTCAACTAAAAAAGGATCTAGCAAAATACATATCTATAAATTTATAAGTACAGATATTTAGTCTGTAAATAAATACACATTGATTAAGGATGGACTGCATTTCTCTTCTTAAAAAAGTCCTTGACATGTTAGAATATGGGCTATATTCTATTTAATAGATCTGAAATTTGAAACATAGTAGACAATCTTTATTTAAGTATAAATTTAAAGTTTTAAACCATGTTTCCACAAAAAAAATATGTAGACCATAGCTACTCAAAACAAAAAGAATTTCCTATAGATTTTACTCATGAAGTAGATATTCTTGTTGTTGCAGCAGGTGTACCAAATTTGGTTCGTGGTGATTGGCTAAAACCTAGTGCAATACTAATTGATCTTGGCTTAAATGCAGTAGAGGTATGCCACCTTCTAACTACCTCTTTCAAAAAAAATTTGTAAGTAAAAGATGGTTAATATATAGCAAATTAAAACTATTGCTTCCACTTTTGTAGGATCCTAGTGCTAAAAGAGAATATCAATTAGTCTATAATGTTTCCTATGAAGAGGCTTCAAGAATAGCTTTAGCAATTAATCCTCTACCTTCTACTCTTGGTCCAATGACTATTGCAATGCTTTTTTCCACTACTCTATAATCAGCAAAACAAGCATATGGGCTCAATTGAGATTTATGATGTTTGATCCAGGCCTTTTGCAATACACTTCACATTATAAGTTTTATGAGGCTTATAAATGAGTTATCTAAGACTGAATGGAATAAAAAGATCATTTTCTATCGTAAGGAATTTTTTGGAGACATTAGGCACCTATAAGAGGATTTAGGACTATATGCTTTCATTTTCATTTGTGCAAAAAAATCTAACATTTAAGCAGGTTAGTTATACATGACTCTACGTACAATGAAATTTCTAAAGATCTTTGCTTTTTTAAAGAGTATTTTTTATCATATATGTTGAATGGTTAACGAAATCTTTGAACTCATTAATATTCACATAATGCTCGCAACATGTAAATTGCACTTTCTTCATGGCCTAAAAGCACAACTAGAGCATCTCATAATTTTGAAGTGAGCAAAATTCTTTTGTTATAAGGGTCATTTTCTAATGGAAGACAAAGTTGGCTCTATCAATGATCAAATTCTAAAATTTAGGTGACAACTGCTTTATCCTAACCAATTTTTCCTAAAACACAACACAACAAATACAAACAAAACTATTCTAAAACTTTTTGGCAGGGACTTCGCTACTCTGCAACTCTTGTTTTAATTTATATTTTATCTTTTGTTTATCTCATCAATGCATTTAAAACATTTATCTCTATGCTTATCTAGATATAACTATTATACAATCCAATTTGATTATGTGCTTGTCCAAGGTCATTTTCAAAGTTGCAAGGTTGACCTTGTGATTTTGGACTTGACCTAAGTTATCTTTTTAAAATTCAAATTCAAAATTTGTCCAATTCATCATCTTTATTTTCTTGCCTTGCAAAATTTGTCCAATTCATCCCCTTTATTTTCTTGCCTTGAAATATTTGATACAACATGTACTATTATTTAAAGGCATTTAATTACATTTGTTTCACATCCTACACATTTGAGCATCCTATCTCATTTCAAAGCATCGAAGGAGCTATCATTAGCCAAACATTTGGATTTGGTGCATTAAAAGGAGTAGCAATATTTTTGGGTAGGTTCCATACACCTTGCAATCTTGATGTTTCTAATTAAAACTATGACAACTTGTAAGGTGTGAGTAGTCAAAAAGGAAGGAGAGAATCATGAAGTAGTTATGGAAACGTTAGGATAACACTACTTAGCTAACTAAGCTTGTTTTGGGTGTTGAAATTTACATATGGAGATGGATATCTAAATTATATAGTAATTTACAACACATGATTGTTTTGCAAACTCATATATATAGAGTGCTAGGGTTGGAGATATTATCATAATATTTTATGGGTACATATATATTGCCAAAATATCTCTAACACTATATTGACTCATATGATCTTCTATGGAACCTCATTATATCCCTAATTCAGAGGTCCTACCAATTGACCTCATGTACTACACAAATGTATGCAAAAGACTACTCCAAAATATTGCCTAGTGATTTTATTATAATATATATGTGAGGTATATATATATATATATATATAATAAAAATTAAAAATTATAATATTAATATTATATATTATGAAATAACATATATAATAATTATATTTACAATATTATATTTATTAAATAAAAAAATTACATATAATATATGTTCAATCTTAATTTATGCTATTTAAGTATATAATATATCTTTTAGATTTATTATTATATATTATATTATTAAATAAAAATATAAAATTAATATGTATAAAATATTTTTTACATATATTATTCTTTAAATATATTATAATAAATTAAACAATTTAATTTATTTGTGTGAGAGAGGGAGGTATTATACCATCCACTAAAGTTCAAATTAAATTTTAAGACTAAATTTTTTATTTAAATTAAATATATATTTATTCATTATTATATAAGATATTTACATTTAACCTAATATTAATTATTGCATATATTTTAAATATTATTATTAAATATATAATTTTAATATTCATATATTTGTTATTTAGGTTATAAATAAAATATATATTATATTATTTAATAATATGTATTAGATATATTATACATAAAAGAGAAGACAAATATAAAATATATAGAGAGAGAGAGAGAGATTAAGAAAGAGGGAGGAGGATAAAGAAATAAAAAGGAAGATAGAGAACATGAGAGAGAGAGGATGGGAGACAAATATAATGAAACAAAGAGAGAGATGGAGGGAGATGGAGAGAGATAGTTAAAGAGGGAAAGATATAGATAGAGGAGAGGAGAGAGGAAATAATATTATCTCTCTTCGTCCTCTACCTATCTCTCCCTCCTCTACCTATCTATCTCCCTTTCTATCCCTCCCACACTCTATCTCTCCCTCTCTCTATCTCTCTCAATCTCTCCCTTCCTCACTCCCTCCCTATCTCAGTTGTCTATCTCTTTGTCTCTACTTCTCTCCCTCACTATCTTGGCTATATATCTCTCTATATTTACCCCTCTCTGATTTTATTCTGATCATATATCTCTATCTCTCTTCCTATATATCTCTATCTCTCCCACTTTCCATCTCCAATTTGTCTATTTCTACTTATCTTTATTTGTATGCCTCTCTAACTGAGTCCCTCACTCTATCTATCTACCTATTTCACTCCCTCTTTCTCTCTCCCTCTATCCCTACGCATGTCTCCCTCTCTCTCTATCAATCCATCTATCTACCCCTCTCAATATCTATCTCTCTAATACAAAGAGAGATAACTATATAAAGGGAGAGATGGAAGGAGAGAGGGAGAGGGAGAGGGAGAGGGAGAGGGAGAGATAGAAATAGAAAGAGGGAGACAATGAAAGATGGGGAGATGGAGAGAGAAATATAAAGATATAGGAAGTGATATAGAGAGAGGTAGAGAGGGATATATATAAAGAGAGAGGATAGATGGAGGGAGAGATGGATTAAATTAGAGAGAGAGAGAGAGATAATGAGATATAAATAGAGACGGAGAGGGAGAGATGGGAAGATAGAAATAGAGGGGGTAAGAGTGAGCTCAATAAAGAAGTTGATACAAATAATTAACAAAGAGAGGGCGAGAGATAGAGAGATAGAGATAGGAGGAAGAAACAATAAGTGTGTGTGTGAGTGAGTGAAAGAGATTTAGAGATAAGAGATAGGGAAGGAGAAACGAGGAGTGTGTATGTGTGTGTCTGAGTGAGAGAGATATTGAGATAGATATAGAGAGGGATAGATAAATATAAATAGATAGAGAGGGAGGGAGAGAGGGATATAAATAGGGAGAGGATAGAGAAGTTGAGAGATATAGAAAGATAGAGTGATAGGGAGAGAGGGAGATATATGGATAGAAAGAGGGAGAGATATAGAGAGATATATATAGTGGTAAAGATATAGGGGAAAGAGAGAGAGATGTAAGGAGAGGTAGGGATATAGAGATAGGGAAAAAGATAGTGAGGAAGATAGAGATGGAAATGGAGAGAGAGAGAGGGAGAGAGAGATATAGAGATAGAAATAGGAGGAAACAAAGAGAGAGGGAGAGACATAGCGATAGAAAGATAGAGATAGGAAGTTATATAGAGAGAGGTAGAGAGAGATATATAGAGAGAGGTAGGGAGAGGTACATATGGGGAGATATATAGAGATATATGGGAAGAGAAAGAGAATGAGATCTCTTTATATCTATGTCTCCCTCTCTATCTTTATATTTTTAATTTTTCTCTCAATCTCTATCTTCCTCTATCTCCCCCATTTCTCTCTATATTTATCTTCCCTTCTCTCTATCATTTTCTCTCCATATCTCTCTCTCTCTCTCTCTCTCTCTCTCTCTCTCTCTCTCTCTCT